>JARHVA010009322.1:185000-207500 GCA_037957365.1 Torreya grandis | reverse complement strand
ATAAAGAGGAAAAGAAAGAGAATGCATGCATTGATTTCATTCCAAACCCCATGAAATTTATGGAAAAGGATAAAGTGAGTGACAGTATAAGTGAGCTTAATGACTTGTTGAGAGTTTATACACCCTAATATGGTAAAAACCCATATTTCATGACATTTATTGTAATTTTTTACATGTATACTATTTATTTAAAATAAGGTATTTATTGGTGCATTTTACTTGCATATTCTTTATTCTAGTTCATACATTCATCAATTTGATAGTCATATTCCCATTTTTTCTCTAGGATCCCCAATCCTAATTTCTTGGCCTTTTATAAAAATCCACGTTTGATAGACAAAAAAAATCCAATGGTCCTATCCACCAAGAGAAAACTTATGCAAGCATAATTTTTGGACCTTCTTCTTTCAAGTTATATTTTTTTTAAATATTAATTTTTCCCATTAGGCCTTATCTTAGGTTTATATTTTTGTACCAATAAGACCCAAAATTAAAAATCAAACCATTATATATAAAAATATAGTATAAGTCATTAAATATGGATCTCCTCACTCTCAAAATCAATTCAAATATTTTCATGTTCTATCTATAGATTTGTTGAAGATAGATTTAAGGTTTTAAAAAGGCTAAATTTGCATGTGCATGATTTTTCCAAGGGTAAAATAGGAGAAATAAAATCTATACGTCCATTAAAAATATCACACTTACATGTCAGTGGGTTAACTACATTTGTGTTTGAACCCTTTTTAGAGTATCGACAATGTAGTGAAACATTTGATCATTTAATAAGGATTGGCAAAATTTAGTCTAGATTAATCCCTTTCACTCAAAACCCCACCCCCACCATATGATGATTTTTTTTAGTGGAAATAAAATAATTTATCTTGATTATATGTATTTTTGTGATATTTTATATCTGAAAATGCATCAATATCCCTAAATAATATATAAACTAGTCATGAAATAGTCAAACTTTCATCACACTCAATAAGGATAAGTCTATTATCAATACACTAGAAATTTATCATGTTACTATACACTTACAATGGTTTTGTCTATGAATATTCTATGAATCTATCTCTATCCTGTCACTATAAATATCCTTCTTTATCTATTTTTATTTTTTAGTCACTAGTCATAATCAACTAAGATAAGATGGTAAATGGACTCAAGTGGGTTATGTTGTAGTCCACTTACATTTGACATATCCAAGATTAATTTAATATTATTTTCATAATACTAAGAATGCATAGCAATATCTTGTAATTATTTCCACTATAAAACATTTGAAATAATTAACAAAAATTTGTGTGAGCTCAAAATAATAGTTTTCCACATTTATTAATTATTAAAATTAGAATTATTGATTATTATACATATTTATAATTATAATATATGTATAATTTTACCCATATTAATCAATAAAAAAATAATTTTCATTAAAATTATGGTACAACATATTGGTTAACCCATACTTTTAATTTGAGCATTATTTGTCTTATGATATTTGTTCTAGGTTTTTAGCTGAATTTTTAATTTTTAAACACTAAAGATAATTTATATTTGACTTTGAGGCTTAATAATTATTATCTTCCTTGTAATAAAATCCTTTATTGTCATTGGTTTCAATTTTATTTTCATTTTTTAATATAAACGATGTTATGATGGTTTTAAAAGTCAAAGAAGAAATCATGTTGGGTAAAGTGGTCTCTAATTTTACTTGAGTCATGGTGTGTGGGGTATCAACCCAAAATTCAATCCATTATATAACACTATATATTTATTTTATATTCCATCTACCTCATGGTATATCATAAATTCCTAAAAGTAAATTAGGCATATTTTAATCATCTAAAAATGACACTTGAGTATAAAAAGTGTCATTTGAGACTACCCATTACTCGCTTAGCCCTAGACTTATCTTAGGACCTATTTAAATGATTATAAAACTTTTATGATGATCACACACATTCCTAGACATCTCAAAATAAGTCTCAAACCCTTCCTTAGGCATCCAATCCCTTAGTTCCTCAAGTTATACCACATGGACACTAGCACCATAAGTGGATACTAGCACCATAATCTTATTGTCCTACTTGGGTGCTATTATCTGTTTCCCTAATTTTGAAATTTAAGGGATATATTTTAAATTCATAAATTACCTAAGGTCAGCCTATACCTATTTTAAACCATGCATAAGTACTAGATTAGTATATATACATGACTTTTAACCTTTTATCCATTATATGGAAATTGGATTTAAATACACACAAATAAGCTTAGAAAATGTTATGCCCAATCAAGGTTATTGATCCCTATTATTACATGATTATCTATACAGTCATCTAAAACCCTCCTAATCTTAGTATACATAAATTTACAACCTCAATCCTCACTTAAATCACTCAAAATTTAATTCATACTAGCTTCACTTGTAATTGCACTAGCACATAGGTGGGGAGAACTACATCAGGCTTGATCCCTCCTTAGAGGATTGGTATGTAGGAAACTCTCATCATAGTGTGGTGTTTAAGATGTATATATTACCCAAAAAACAACACATATTTTATACTTGTGCTAAATCAAATTCCATAATAACATGGAGTTCTAGGGTTTACATATAAAATTAGTCACAACATGTCATAGATAGTGATTCAAGGCTTGTCTACATAAGAATAAGCTTGTTATACTTAGACACATGTGATTTTAGAAGCTCTTAATAATTCCTATAGGACACTATCACCATAAGTGTAGACTAGTGACATGACGCTACTATACAAGGTAGGGAAATATTCTTCAAAAGGGTTTTTGACACATGGATCATATTTGCAATGCTTAGACTAGTTATTGTAAGAGTTTTTAGGTTCCATATCCTTTAGTAAAAGTGGTTTCCAACTAATTATTCATTTGTCTCCTTCATTTTTATTATTATAAATATTAGTTTAGCTCAATTTTTTCAAAAATTAATGGTTGTATTTATTGCATATTTTATACCCTAATTTATTTTAGTAAGACCCTTTAAAAACCTAGGGTTTACACTCTATAACCCTTAAAATTTAATTAATTTAGTGAACCTAACTTACTCAGAGCACATTGTTTTTAAACCCTATTACAACATTAGGGTTTCACTTGTTATTTATAAAATATAGTTAGTTTTTATTTTGTATCCTATCATCATGATTATCATGATAGATGCTAATTTATAATTTTTGGTACAAAGTATTGTGGTTTATCTTGAATGCCTATTACCCACCATTTGTATAAATTATACATGTATGTAACTCCTCTCATGGACCATGTAATAAATAAACTTATTTCACACAATTGTCTACACTCACTTGATTCCCCCTTCTATGAGGATCATTGTTACATGACTCACTTTGAGTTACCTTTGGTTACTAATTGATAATAGAGAGCTTAAAGGACTCCTTGTATTTCACATCCACCTAACCACATCTACTACTCACCCTCATAAATAGTATATCCTATAGTTTAAAATATTATTATATAGAAAAGTATGGCTCTTAAGCCTATATAGGAATAATATGACCCCACCATCTCTCCTCATCCCCAAAAAACTACAATGGGACCTAGGGATCAACATAGGTCATTTGATATTGTGGATTACTTGAGAAACACATTGACTAAGATATACATATTAGAATTACTCAAAAAGGTAAGTATTTTCAAACATATTCTTTTTAAAACACTCAACCATGCATATTTACCTTATGACATAGATCCATCTTAATTTGCATCTATCATGAACACCATCAAGAATATTGAGTAAGTTATATCTTTTTCAATGAGGATTTGCCCTTACAACTAGTTATTGATCAAAATCTACTACTCTTCATTCAGGCACAAATCAATACCACCCCTATTAAATGAGTTCTAATTGGAAGTGGTTCAAGACTTAACATATGTAACCTCACATTTCTAAAGACTATGTGGGTTGATATGGCATCCATTCATAAGACATATAATAAAATTAGAGGTTTTGATGACATTATTAGATAGGCATTGAGTTCTATTACATTATATATTATATTCGGGATGAAATCCCTACCTACATACCTTTAGGTGATGCCTTTTTATTTATACTAAAACCTATTACTTGGAAGACCTTGGATACATGATATGGAGGTTGTACCCTCTACCTTTCTTAGATGCATCAAGTTTTTAAATGATGGATGATTATAAACTTGTCCAATAGATAATCAACCATTAAAATATTTTAGAATCATTCAACCTATCACCCTAAGTACATATTTAGATGGGACACCTCATATTCTTAGATAGTCCCCACCTCACAAGATTCTGATAGAGAACATGCACAGTATAAGTTTGGGGAATATAACACTACTATTCCTACACCCATTCTAGGTCCTCTTGTAGTAAAATTACCTTTATCCATGATATAGTAGGACCTTTTTATAGCACAGTTATCTCCACCCATGGTGGATGATGAGATTCTCACAGCATAGTTACCATTACTTATTAATTTAGAGGAAGTATATATCTAGAAATATAATATAGTTCATAATCCACAATAAAGAATGATTCAACAACCATTGACATTGATGATTACTTATGTGGATTAAGATTCATATCAATTGACCTTGGAGAGTAAAAATGTGATTTTAATGTACTCGTGCCTTTTCCCACACATGCAACACCATTATTTCATAGTCCTACATCTATTGGCCTACCCACTAAATTATAGTTAGAGGTAGATTCTTCCATTCACTCAGTATATATGGTTACATATATGTATATTTACCTAGTTATATGGATTTAGTCAAGCAGTTCACATGGTAGACCACATTAGATTCTACAAATATTACTTGATAAAGGATTGATGGCATTTCCCAAATTTCATGATAAATCCATTAGAAAATTGTCACATTAGGATGGTAAACCCTTTTATCATTTTCATATGCTTACAAGACATGATATAGATACATAATCGGCATTAAAATAGAAGTTAAATAATTTTAAGGCTCATGGCACTATTCATATTACATAGCCTCCACCTCCACTAGTACAAGCACCATGATAGAATCTTCACCAACATAGATGTTCATATAATGATCCCTTGACTATCTAAGTTTTCATCTGGGATTGATACATCCCTTATGTTTCTATATATGAGGATTCATATCATAACACTTACACATTGGAATTCTTAAAACATATAGGACATCAAGAGAGTGAGTTGTAACATGATATACATTGTTAGGATTCCTTAGGACATATCACACTACTAGTTACATATGGCCCAAAGGTGGACAACACATTACTCTTTCTCATGATCATGGGAACTCGTACTCAAGTTACCCTTGGAAGTACATAGTTATAGGTAATGGATGCCATAGTTAATAATATAGAAAAAATATTTACTTTTAATCATGAGGGAAACATAGTTTTCATTTTACAACATGGATTAGATGAGAGTCATAGATTTCATATAGATACCCCATAGTCTAATTTGGTTTACCTTGAGACTACATGGGAGGAATCTTACACATTAGAGAAATATAATAATCAAATGCATACAATCTAGACTAAAGCCAAGGGTAAGGTTGCACATATATAAATAACATGGTATGATGATGATGATGATGATGATTTATTTGATTTTGGTTAGATTTAGTATTTGACATTGGATGACCTCCCACTAGATCTACCATTTGATTATCCACATCCCATGGATGTGGCATTAGGTTTATATAGACATTACACATAATTTATACATTATATCATTTATTTATAGAATTTACTTGTACACATTGCCATTTATTCTTCCTTCTTGTATATAGTTTCATTTTCATGTTACTTGTACATAGCTTCAAAAACACAAAAATGTTCAAATATTTACTCATAAAATAAAAATGATTGATTGTACATATTTATATGTTTAAATTTCATATATTTTATAGGTACTAATTATTTTATCTATCTTAGAGTAGTCATTTTTATCACACATGCATGCTTCACTTGTTCTTTTTGAGTGTTTGTAGATACTTATACAACCCAAGTCCATCACATAGATCTAGATTTGTTGTTATCATGTACACAAATACATGGATTCCTCATTTGATGCATTCACCCATTTGGAATAATATTATATATAAGTTAAACTTCCAAGTTACATCTTTATAAACTCTATATCACAAATTTAGCATTGTTATATCTGTATATCGATCATCCTACACTACACAATTTTATTTTGACTAATACTACTCTCGACTTAGTTTATGTACATCATTGCTCTTATATACATTTGTACCACATGTTAATGTATACTTTATTTTATAGATTAATTAGATTATAATTTATTGTGACTCTATTATTCCACATCTATTTGAGGTCATTTTAATATGTCATTATTCTACATCTCTATCTCACTTCCTTTCATTACATGTATTCTTTGGACATGTGCACATGTCCTTATGTGTGCCTTCCTAATTATGTATTCATATATATTAAAAATGTCCTTATAAGTGGCTCTAAGACATATTGATTATAATTTATGTATGTGGACATTTGAACATGTCCTCATATGTATTAATTTATCAAATTTAGTGACATGTGCCCATGTCCCTTGTATTATGTCCCATTGGCCTACATTGCATGCCTCACATGTGTTGTATTTAGTTTTTCATGTATGCATCATGGCCATGACACTTTTATCTTACTTATTACACACTATATTTTTATATTCCATGAGGGACATCATGCATATCCCATTCTTCCCCAAGTGTTATGATGGGTGTCATGCCACATACCCCTAGGTAGTTACTTATTTTATTACTCAAATTTGTTATTCATACACATGCTTACATAATTACATCTATATTGACAACCATGTGAATCTTAGATATAACATAAATCATATATTATAGACTTATGCCTAGATTATCTTACATTTTTATGTCAGGTATATACATTATATTGTTTTATTACATAGATATCATATATGTTCAAGTTAACACATATCATGTAGAGATTTTTATTTTGAGGATAGTTCTCACATGGGTTCAATTAATCATCTTAAAAGAGGGGAATTCACATAGGTTTGTCACATAGATCAGGCCATCTAAATTCACTTATATTATATTTTATAGCATGTAAGAATAAAATATAGAGCTTAGCTTCAAAAAAACATAGTGGAAAATAGTCAAATAGATATCATAGTTAGATTGGTAGAAAAATAACACAAGTGGACACTAGCACCAAAAATGTACACTAGAAACATAATGATACTATCCAAAGTATGGTGATATTTTCTAGTATCCCTAGAAGTATAGAAGTATAGGTTTCCTAGAAAGGCACATTAGTTACAGTATAGGTTTGCATATATTATGCTATATATTACCAGTGTTTTCTTAGTTTTGTTTAACTTTGCATAAAATCATACATATTTTATTAGATTGGGGACACAACACGGGGCATGATCACTCATGTTTTAATTTTAAATACTAAGATATAAATTATTAAAACATAATCTAGAATCTATATGCTTAAATATCAAATTTGGGTTCATATGTGTAACAAATTGTTTCTATATGGTCACTTATGCACCAGTTGATTAGATGGAATGGAAAACTCTATGTCACTCTATACATTGTACACAATAGGCACCATGTTCCAAGTAAAACACCATATTTATTCCTTACACTATATAGAGTGGTTGGCATTATGACATAGTCAATGAGATACATACCAAAGTGCCCAAGGAGGTCCCTAAGTTGATTTTCATACTAGAGTTCCTAAGTGGTCATATAGCTATTGTATATAGTTTCAATTATGAGCATAAAAATTTAATTACATTTCAAAATTTATTTATAGATGCATCTAATACACATGGGTAGGTAATGATGGAGTCATAGCTTACTTGAGTAATTGATCCACCTACATAAGAGGGTTAGACAAGTTGTCAATCCAATCCAAGATATTCATAGTTCACGATCCAATGAGTAGGGGTAGATAATTATGGAGTCAAAAATGGATTGATTTCTTGAGCTTCCCATACATGGGGATTGACCAATCCATGAACTTTGTCCAAGCTATCCACTGATTTGATCACTATCTACACACATAAGATATCACTAGTTTTATGCATTAGTTTGTGTACCCAGTGAATTATATTCATTCCTTTACTCTTTATTATCTCTTTAATCATTTTTTATTTTATTTTTATATCTTATAATAACTGATCTATACATATTTCATTTGCACAACATATAATAGAACATGATTCATATACTCATATCTAAATTCATATACTTTGACTCATAATAAGTCCAAGTACGATATTTTTTCCATTATCCTAATCATTTCACTTTTTTGTACTTATATAATAAATATAAGGCAAATTTAATCATCTAAAAATGACACATGATTACTAAGAGTGTTAGTTTAGACCACCCATTCCTAGCTTCACCCTAGACCTATCTTAGGGCCTATTTAGACACTTATCTAGATTTTATGTGGGTCACACACCTCGTTATGCATCTCAAAATAGATCTTAGACACTTCCTTAGGTATATAAACCCCTATTTCCTTAATTTATGCCACTTATAAATTAGCACCATAAGTGGTCACTAACACCATAATGATATTGTCCTATTAGGGTGTTATTGTCCTTTTCCTTCTTTTTGAGTCCCAATGGATATATTTTAAATTATTAAAGAAACAAGAGTAATCTTAGATGAATTTTAAACCATTAAAAAGCACCAAATTATATGGGAATAAAATGTAAATGCAAACAATTAAACTTAGAACATGTTGTGCACAATCAAGATTATCAATGCCTATTCTACCATACTTCTGCATAAAGCCATCTACAACCCTCCTAAGCTTATAATAAATATATTTATAGTCTCAAGACTCACTTAAAGAACTCAAAATAGAATTAATACTATATTCACTTGTACTTTAAATGGTACTTACATGGGGAAAACTACATCAGGATTAAGCCTTCTTAATAGTATTGATATGTAGGAAACTATCATCATAGTGTGGTGCTAAGGATGTCCATCCTACCCAACTAACATAATACATTTTATAATTTTACCAAATCAAATGCCTTAATCACATGTATTTTTAGATTTTGCATTAAAAACTAGTCACAAGAGGTTATATATAGTGAATTAGGTTTTATCCACACAGGAACAAGCTTAGAAGACTCATACATAGGTGTTCCTAAAATCTCAGAATAGTTCTTATATAGAGGGAACTAGTGTCATAAGTGGAACTATTATCCAAAAGTTTTTTGACACTAGATAATGTTTATGTCACTCAAACCAAATCCTATACCATTTTTTAGCCTTCATATCCTTCATCCTAGGTAGTTTCCAACTAAGTATTCATTTGTCTCCTTCATTTCTATTAATATAAGTATCAATTTAACCCCATACCTTCACAAATTAGTTTCTTTATTTATTTCATATTTTATACCCTAATTTACTATACTCAGAGTCTTTAACAACTTACACTCCATAACCCTTAAAGTTTAATTCACATATGAAGCCTTCGATAATGTATTATTGTAGTACACTGGTAAGTGGTTAGCCATGTGAAGTTACTCTTAATGTACCCTAGAGATAGGATAGTGTGGCTAGGAGATTATGTAAACCCTCATATTTAATTCCTTTTAGGCCATTTTCATTATTTAAACCTAAAATAGTATATCTGAGAGTCTAAAAAGTAAACACACATTCCCTAGTTACACTATTTATCAATATTTATTTCCTGTTATGATATATTGTTTATTATCGATAAGCACAATGTTTATCCTATTTGTTATGTTTTGAGTTGAAAAATAAAAAAATGGATTATAAATCTAAAATTCACAATGGTGTTCAACCTTTTAATTTAATATTCTCTAATAATGTTACACCTTATTCTTATGATAATGAATGGACTAATGATCACACTTGTATATTTTCTTATTATAACATTAATTAAGAATATGATTGTGATAAATATGAATAGGATTATAAAAATCAAGATTATTGATACAATAGTGAATAATAAAGTGAGAATATTAATTCAAAAGTTGAAAATCCAATCTCTTTATGCCTCCCATGTTTTCCTCTATTCAAAAAGGAAAGCAAATATATTATATTGATAAGGAAAATCTAAAATTCACAATGGTGTTCATCATTTTAATTTAATCTTATCTAATAATGTTACACCTTATGCTTATGATAATGAATGGACTAATGATCACACTTGTACAATTTTTAATTCTAAAATTAATTAAGAATATGATTGTGATAAATATGAATAAGATTATTAAAATCAAGATGATTGGTATAATAGTTAAGAAGAAAGTGAGAATATTAATTCAAAAGTTGAAAATCCAATCTCTCTATTCCTCCCATGTTTTCATATTTTCATAAAGTATAACAAAAATAGTATATTTATAATGAATATATCTTTTCCCTCAATCTATCACAATGATAAAAATTGTGAAGAATCACTAATTAGTGCATGATGTTTACCTTTAGAGTTTACTACTACACTAACTCACACTAGTCAATATAAAATACCGAAGCGTAAACCTTGCATACAAATGGTAGATGATATGAATGAGTGTGTTATGCCCTCTTCCAATTTAGAAAAGTTAGATGATGTAAATGTATATGATATCCCAAACTTTCTTTTATACATGTTTAAGGATATATAATATTGTGGTAATCTTTCTACCCCATTTTCAAATTACAAATAATGTTGAAACATCTCAGATATTTCTACCTTTTCTCTTTAAATATCAAAATACAAATATGAATGTAAAATGAAACCAAAAAGTGACACTCTTCTTTTTTATTTACAAAGTCATGATCATGGCATATTTTTCAAGGATTCTCAAGATAGTATTCCTATATTCACAGAATGTGAGTCTAATAACAATAATTATTATTATGATTATTCTTCCCTCTCTTTTAAGTCAAATGAATATACTAAAGATTAATGTGGTTTTTATACTCCCATACAAATTCAAATTGATAAGATAGGCAATGATTCTCAAGTTTATACTAATTTTATTTTAGAATGCAATCCTAAACCTTATAATGACATCTATTATGATCCTCTCATACCAATGTTTAAAATATATGATCGATGACAGCCATGAATGATCCTTTCTAAAATTAATACTATTACTAATAATCATATTATATCCATGCCACATTTTATTGGTGACCTCCAAAAGTAAGTCCTTGATCTTACTTAAACAATCAGATCATGTTGTGTGAATATCAAATATAATGTTATCTCATGGCAACCCTGTACACAATTTTTAATTGAAAATCCATATCTAATAGATTTTGTTTTTCCTACACTAACCTATTTTTAAGGTTATGGATATAATTTTACTCATTTACCTCAATATATACTTTATTTTAGAGAATGGGTTAATCATGGACATATTATAAACTTTCCATAAAATTCTTGCAAGGGACACATAAAATTAGTTTTATAGTTTACCTAATGGATCTTGAACTAACATTACAAAGTTATAATATGTATTATTATCAAATTATACTAAACAAATGATACCTAATTTTACATTGGAGCATATAAATTTTTTTTAAAAGGACCATGAATATCTTATCTAATATTACATCTTATAATTCAAAAATACTTTTCATTATCTAGATTATCAACCCTAAGACTTAGAGAATCAATTTATCTTTAATAGGGATCTATTATCTCTACTCTTCATGTATAAAATTTATATTTATTTTGATAAATAATACATGGAATTATTCAAATATCCATGTGATTTAGATTCCATGACATAAAAGGCTAATGAGTGAGGATCATCATCACACAAGAATGAAGTTATCAATAAATATATGAATTCAGATTAACATCTAAAATAAATAATATAGTTAAATTAATTCACAAGATAGATGAGTAAATGGAAATAACTACATTCAAAGAATAACAAGTTAAGTTTCTCAATAATAGGAATGAACCAATTTATGAAACATTTCCCAAAGTGCCTAAATATACTTTCAATAATAGGAAACAACTTCTGTTTGATAGATTCAAAGTTTGACCACATGATATTCTACACATTGTTGGATAAAAATTTAATAACTCTTCCTCATAGTTAGTATCATCCTACTCATAATATTGAGTATATAAAAGTCAAACTATTTTTTACTTATCATGATATAAACATACATCAATATAATGAATGTTATAAATTACATGAAAAAATATCACAACTTGAAAATAAAGGGATCATCACATTTACAAATTTGGATAACAAGTTAATAGAATCAAATCATACATCTTCCTTTTAAAATACAATAATATCTCAAATATATTTAATGATCAAATTACTAATTAATAGTACACATTAAGCATATATTATTATTGATAATATGCCACAACATGATACATGTATAATAGGATTAATTTAAATTTTGGGATACAATGAGAAATATTTTTAGAATACACATGGTTTAAATAGAAGACATATGTTTTAACAATAAATTTTGGACACAAGATAGTGAGCACATTTTGGTTGTACAACATATTATTTCATAGGGAACTATAGTTTTCAGATAACCTTGGTTACAAAAAATGAATAAACATAACAATAGTTTATCTTTCACTTTCAAAGGTGGGTTTTTAACATTCAAAATTAGTAGATCAAATGTGAATGATTCCATGGGTCATGATAACAATACATATTTAATTACACAAACATGAATACCAAAGCAAAAAAATAGATTAGAGAGATGAACATGTAATGCATACTTAAAAAGAGCATCAATAATGGAAAATAAAAATGCCATAAGTAACTAATATAGTTGTGAATATCTCTAAGAATATAGATCCATAGATTAGTATCACAATGCAACTATAAATAACAATTGGTATGGTGCATAGTTTCTATTCCCATCAAGATGGTCAACTCATTCATTAGTTTTCAACTAAATCAATTCACACATATGTCATAAATTATATAATTTTATATATATATATATATATATATATATATATATATATATATATCTGTATGTATATATGTATATATCATTAACACATTTCACTTACAAGATCATAATATAGTTTATCAAAAAAATTAAATTACTAATTTCATCACTTGAAATAAATTATCAAATAAAACATTTTTTCAAGAACATCTACAGTATATAATTACACATAAGTATAACACAATAAAAAATATATCAAATTACACACACAAATACACATCAAATGTTTAGCATGATATAATTGTGACATATAAAAAGTCATTAAATAATGGTCTCATCACATTATGCATCTATAAATCCCTCTATGAGTAAGGTACCATGAGAATATGAGGCTCCACTATCAACTAGTCATAAGTATGAGTGAGACTGACTCCTCCTCTCACTATCCTAAAAAATGAACATTCATTCTTGTATAGTTGCATGATCATGTTGCATATGTACATAATCTTAAAAACACTAACTAAAATCCTATAATGAAGTAGTAAGGAGCATCTAATCTTTAGTAAATGCTTCCTTAAGATGGTTATACTCAATTACAACTACACTTATCTCAAACCCTAGGTCATCATGCACTATTTCCAATATAATATAGGTTGAAATAGGAATAACCTCTAGATCAAAAATGGGGATATTCCCACCCACAATATTATTTACATGCTTAAATAATCCATTAAGAACCACATTGCTAGGCATGTGTCACATCAACACCTAGGTTATGTCTCTATGATGGATATCCAATACGCATCATCCATAAAAAATATATAATACATGATATCAATGTTAAATTTATCAAAACTAATTAAACTTATGAAAAATTCATCAATACACATATACATACTTACAAGAGGATCCCAAGACTAGAATATTTTGCATCACCTACATCTCCTCCACCTTATACCTCAAGGTAATCCTTTGATACAACTATATATTAAATAGGTTTCCTATGGCTTGACCACCACCATGTATATTTTTTTGTATAACTATTCTTATATGTATCTAGTATCTATATCACATGATCTACATTTTTCAATGAAATCAAAGCTAATTCCACAACACTAGGTTAGCCTCTAACCCCCTCATGTAGTGGAAATATCATAGATCATATCTATACATAAGGTGTCAAGGACACATCTTGAGGAACTATAAATTATCATGTGATGCACTCAAACTAATAGATATCATATACATTAGACCATCAATCATGAATCTAACAACTTAGTTAAATATGCCTGAGTTCCACCCCATCCTATCAGAACCCTAAAACCCCACTATAGGGTCACCACATGATATCATCAAAAATTAATTTGTATAATATCTAATGGAATTCCATTATCCCAATACTCATGATGTACATTTTACTCACCCATATCTTAAAATACATCTATAGAATAACACATACACTAAAAGTCAAACCCCAAGTATATATCACTATAATGTGTTATTAGGCCCAAAAATGTAGTAGGATGGATAAGTTCAATCCTCTTCCAAACCCCTCTCAAGTTAAAATTTTCAAATATATGTATAAAGAGGCCAAATTAGTATAAAACCATTAATACTTCATGTTCTGGTCCTCTATATCTCAGATAAACTAGTGCACCTAGTAGTAAGTAGATAATCATCCCCATCTACTACAATAAATGAGGCCAATGACTTATAAACACACTTATAAAATAAAAATAATTCACCATTAAAATCATTGATAATAAAATAGTGATATTTAGTCAAATAAAATGTAAAATTGGATGACTTAGGCATGGAAAATAGCACCTAACTCTCTTGCTCAGACAACCCTTCTTAGCTAGGTTTTCATTAATTTCCAGTCATCCATAGCTTCCCAAACTTAGATTTTTGAGACTTAAGTAACATGATTAAACCTATATCCATCCCCCTAGGTCTCATCCTTCTAGGACATTAGCACCAATGTTGGACACTAGCACTAAAACCTAGGGTGTCTTATTCCTGGTGCTATTGTCCAAATCCACTTTAGCCTCAAAGGGTGATATTTTATTGAATACTTATCTTTTCCCATATTAGCCTAATATAATATCATCTAACCCATGACCATTAGTTTCCCTATAAAAGTCCATTAATTTTCCATTTATAAGGGTTGGTACTCATTCACAAGAAAGAAGAAAGCATATAAGAAATTGTGCTTAATCACTCTTTGTTATTGTCTACATACAACCTTCCAAGACTATTCCAAGCTCATTCAAGTTTTTAAACTAGTCCCTGATCATCTCAAGTACATCTAGTTTAACATCTAGTTTCATACATCAAATAGTATTCACCCCAAGTAGTTCAATGGGAGAACTACATTAGCTTGATCCCTCTTCAGAGTATTGGTATGTCAGAAACGTGCCCAAATACGGGGTGTTAAGTGTGTCTAATGCATATTTACATACTAACCCCCCTCTATTTTCTAAAGTTTTCATTCAATTCTAAGTACCAAGAGCTCCTAAGAGGATCAAAGATTGAAATAGGCACATAGTGAGCTCCATGAGGTCCCAGACCTTGAAATTTCAATGATAGGGTAACACAAACATTATTAACAGTTGGACACTAGCACTAAAACCTAGGGTGTCTTTTTCCTAGTGCTATTGTCCAAATCCACTTTAGCCTCAAATGGTGATATTTTATTGAATCCTTATCTTTTCCCATATTGGCCTAATATAATATCATCTAACCTATGACCATTAGTTTCCCTATAAAAGTCCATTAATTTTCCATTTATAAGGGTTGGTACTCATTCACAAGAAAGAATTAAGCATACAAGAAATTGTACTTAATCACTCTTTGTTATTCTCTACATACAACCTTCCAAGACTATTCCAAGCATATTTAAGTGTTTAAACTAGTCCCTAGTCATCTAAAGTACATCTAGTTTCATGTCTAGTTTCATACATCAAATAGTATTCACCCCAAGTAGTTCAATGGGAGAACCACATTAGCTTGATCCCTCTTCAGAGTATTGGTATGTTGGAAACGTGTCCAAATATGGGGTGTTAAGTGTGTCTAATGTATCTTTACATACTAACCCCCCTCTATTTTCTAAAGTTTGCATTCAATTCCAAGTACCAAGAGCTCCTAAGAGGATCAAAGATTGAAATGGGCACACAGTGAGCTCCATGAGGTCCCAGACCTTGAAATTTCAATGATAGGGTAACACAAACATTATTAACAAAACCCAAAAAGCTCTTACCCTTAGGACACTAGAACTAGATAAGGACTATAGCACCAGATAGTAGGGTGTCCACTTTACAACCCTACTATATAGCTCAAAAATTAAGTTTGTTGGCCTATTCTAACATGTTTCCCAGTCTTTCTCCTCTAGTATTAGACTTCAACTTTGTCCAAAACAGTTGAAAATAAGCTAAGTCAAATATTCTCTTTCCTATTATTATATTTACAAAAAGGTAAAATAATATCCATTTTAACAAATTAGTAGGTTAATAAAATAATATTTATTTAATGACTTATTATACTCAGATCCATTATTTAATTAGGAATTAAACCAATTAATTTCCTAAAAGGATAAAACATTTGGTGAACTTGACTTCAATTTTTTATACAAAAACCCTATAAACCCTAGTGCTAATTATTTATAATTTTTTTCAATATTCTCTTTATTTTTCCTAAATTTTTAAATAAAAAACTACAGTTTAATTAAAATATTTTCAATAAATTCACTTAAACCCTAGTTTTCACATACTAGGTCCTTTTTGCACAAAACTAATTTCAAACTGATAGGAAAAATATATTGCTAATTTTAGGAGTATTTTCAAATTTTTCCTCAATTTTTCAAGATTAAATCTACAAGTTTTCTCTAAAATTTTCAAATATTTCACTAATTTTGAAAAAATCATTCAAAACCCTAGTTACATTAAATACATTCTCAGTTATTTTTTAGTACTTTTTGCATCATTTTCTAAAAATTTAGTTACATATCAAACTCATAAAATCAATTTCAAAATAAATAATTCATATTATTTTACACAAACATATTTGAAACATTCCTAGTTGCATGTACTAGCTCATCTTTGATTGTTGAGGTGTGACCTCACATGTTTTGGAGTTCTATATTCTTTTAATTCATATTCTAGTTGCTTGCTTAGATTATATTAGTTTAATTTTTGCTACTATCATCTAATTTGTTTTCTTTATGCCATCTAAGTTTTTATCATCTTTTCCTTCAATAAAAAGTGCAAGACTTAGTGGAATCCCTCCTAAATTCAACCAAATCCCTTCAACTAGATCAAATACTATGGATAAATAGCTAGAATAGGTCCCTATTATAGATCCTACACATCTTGATTACACCAATTTAAATAAAGATAACATTGATAATGAGTAGTATTAAAATGATAATGATAATGTACACATTGATGCTCATGCTCCACCACACTGGGTTACTGATCCACTTCCACCAGTTATTGACAATGAATTCGCTCTAGATAAAAATTTGGTTCTACAAAGTTTTAGAGATAGACTTAGGGAACAACCCAAAGACCACACACTAATCTTGTAGTCCATCATGGAAATCAAAAATGATAAACTGGTTAATTCTTATAGTCCCATAGAGTATCTAGTTTAAAATGACACTACAAGGGCAACTATGTCACAATAACCCCCTATAATAGCCAAACGTTCTTCTATGCCACCATCTATAACTTGTACATCCCTATCTCCTAATGTGGCATCTCTTATGTAAGAGATAATATCTCTTCAATCTAGGGTGTAACATCTTGAAAAAGGTGCTACTAGACCTATACAAGCATTGGATTCTTTTGCTTTAGTGTATACACCATTGTCATGTCACATTGCTCCTACACCCTTTCCACCCAATTTTATTCAATCCAATCTTACTACATATGATGGCAAGGGTGATCCAAGGACACATTTTAGATCATTTCATGTAGAATGCTTGAATTGTGTACTTAATTATTAGATACTTACTAAGATATTTCCACTTAGCCTAATGGATTATGAACTACAATTGTTTTATAGTCTACCAAATCAATCAGTCACAACTTTTAATCCTTTAGTAGATATGTTCCTAGCACATTTTAGTATCAACATTAGAGATAAAGTTTCATATGAATATATTTCATAATAGAAATAGAAACCTAATGATCACCTTAGAGACTATGTTCTTAGATATAAGACCATGTTGGATAAGATGACTAGCCCCATGGAAGATCAGGAATTATAGGATATACTCAAATAGAGCCTTCTTTCAGCACTCCATAAATCAATCATGTTTAAAATATTCTCTTCTTTCATTGAATTGTGTCAAACACTAAAGGAATTAGAAGTCAAGATAATTTCAATGGGAAAACTCAAGTATTAAATTATCATAAACACAACTAATAAGAGTAATAATAAAGTCCCATACAAGGTCAAAATTAGTCATAATAAGAATAAAAATCAACCAACAGTCAATACGGCTTCACATCCCCCTCAGCATGTGGTTTTATTAGCACCACCTCATTATGGATTCACCAATCTACCAATTTCTCTAGCTAAGGTTTTACAATAGGTTTTTAAATGTAACATCATATCCCCCCCTCTTATTCAAGAAGTATATCCAATAGAACCTATTCTATAGGGATGTGATTATTAGGCATTTTTTTATTTTCATAGGGTACTAGGTCACACTATAAATAGATGCATCAGTTTATGATATAAGATACAAGACTTGATATATGATAATGTACTTGATCCAGGCACTTCAATTGAGCCTCCAAAGTCAAAGCCAACATAAGATAAAGCTTTGAAAATATTCATAGACACATTTCCATAGCATTCTAAATAAGATAAAGGGGACACATTAGGTTTTCACCATGCATATAATGCACATCCTCCACCTAATACATACCAGGCATCTTCAGTTGAGTCACATCCTTTGAGTGGTATGATTAGTGTGTATGAGTTTAGATTTATAGCTAGAGCTTCTATATCATTATCATATCAGGATATTGTAGATGATGATTTGGATTACAATGCACTTTTTATCAGGGCACATATTTATAACTAGCCCATTCATAGTGTTCTTACCAATAATGGTTCCAGCATCAACATGTAAACCATTACATTATAATATTAGTTAGGTTATTCAACATAGGATATCAATCCTATAGACAAATTTATTAGTAGTTTAGTTGGAATATTTAGATCTCATTGGGTGAGGTTACACTTCCTCTACAAGTTGGTCCCACACATGTGACCACACATTTCACTATAGTGCCTAGTGTAAGAATTTTTGATATGTTACTTGGTCACCCATGGATTCAAACAATATTAGAAGTACCCTATAAAATTAATAAATGCATGAAATTGATTCATTCTAATTAAGTTATTATAGTCATTAGAGTTCCTTATGAGTCATCACTCCCCATTTCAGATCCATCTACCAAATTGTAATCACTAGTTATAGTTTTGTCACTGGTTTCAATTTATTCTCTAGTTGTAGTTCCACTTCCACTTTAGATCTATCCACAAGCATGACACTCATCACCAGTATAATAGGTTCATAAACCCCCATAGATACAAGATTCTAGATAGCTTCTAGCTACAATGTTCACAACTCAAGCAGTTACATTGTTATCTCATACAACTACATAGAGAGCACCTACTCTGAGAACTTTTCCTAATTTCAGATTGGTCCTTGAGATCCCTACAATTTCATCCACTTATCAGAGTTATAGGGGGACCCCACATTTTTTTTCCACTTTAGATATTTTAAAAAATTTACATCATACACACATAGCAACTTCATAATCTTAGACATACAATTTTACCTCATGATCATGCATGACTTAGTTGTTTGACATAGGACACCATCATAGGGAGTCTCATCCAAGACTCGTCGGTTAGAATTTTTCCCCCATATTACTTATACATAGTTTCAAATATTTCAAAATACAAAAATATTCAAATATATCAAAAATACCAAAAACATTTTGATTGTATGCATCCTCCATGTTTTGCATTACTACTATAATGCTAGGACTTACATTTGTTATTTCATGCTATTGTATGTCAGTTTTATACATTAACATGCTTCAATTGATCTATTTGGAGTGTGTACAGTGATATCTAGATATATGATTACTTCATTCTAACCATAGAGGGGGTATTATTACTTCTACATTTTGAGACACATAATGATTTATACACCCAATGTGGGCATCTTCTACATGAATACACCATCCAGGTTATGTCATTCTTACACTACACACTCTAATTTATCAGGATGATGTACCTTACTTTATAGCTTACATAGATCTATATATTGAAATTTCACTAGTATCTAGCACTTGTGTATCTCTTAGCATATACCTAGTCTTGTATTATACATTTATTGCATACTTTCACATTTTCTTTGAGTAGTTAGATGTGTTTGTATTTATTCTCAATTATTTGCATGCTTTCTCTACTTGCTTAGCATAGCTTGTGTGATTGAATTTCTAATTCTAGCTTGTCTCCTACCCATGCCTTAGGAAATTTTCCAATTTCCTTTGATTTTATTCATTTGTGTGCCTTAGGACATTTTCAAATTTCATTAGTTTGTACTCTTCCATGTGTTTGTGACCCTTTTGCCAACATTGTTTGCTTCACTTGTATGTGTATGTGGCATTTGAACATGCCTTTCATGCTTGTCTTCTATTTTGAGTGGCATGTGCCCATGTCCCTTGTTTTCTTGGCCCCTTGGCCACTCTCTAGTGTGCTTCTTGCTTCTTGCTTCATGTGCTTGTTTGTTTCTTCAAATATATGCAATGCCATGATCCATATCATGAATTTACCTTACTTTCTTGGATGACATAATGGACATCATGATCCATCCCTCCAACTAACAACTAACATCTAAATTTTGTGAATCTAGTTCAATATCATGCACATGACCCTAAATTATTATATCTATCTAAGCATACCCCTGTTGATCTAATAATCTATCAAATGTAAACATTGCTATATCTAAAAAACATCTTGTCAAAATATCAATGCTATATCTATAAACATTAACACACTTATAGGACTCTTTTTATTTTGAGGGAAATCATTATAGGTTCATCATTCCTATCCTCAAAAGAAGGGGCATAAAATAAGGGCTTATCAGAAAGACTAAAGCTCCTAATAGTCAAAATAGTGGGATTCAGGAACACTCAACATAGAATCTAGAGGTCAAACCAGTCAAACCACAATATTAAAATAGTCACAATTTGAGATCAATAGTAAAATTTCACATAGGATAGTAGTGCCAAAAATAGGGGTTTCCACATTTCATTACTTCTATCTAGGTAGCAAAATTCTCGGTGTTTCTAAAAATAGATAAAAAGTTTAGTTCAGGGATAGTTTTTGCACTTCTAGATCAGTCAAATTTAGTAGTTTTAAATATAGTTTTCTTAGATATAGGGCGTTATCATGTGAAAAATGATGGTTCTCACTTCTAGTTTAGACTAGGAAATTGGCATATCTTCTAGATCAATATACATGTTCTAGACATCAATAATTAGGGGCAATGTGCATGGTACATTAGTCTTCTCTCTCATTTCCAAGTTCATTTTATTCTATGCATTCTCAATAGTTGCATGTCTTACTCCATCTACAGGTGGTTGGCATCACATTTAAATTAAAATTTCTTACAAGTTTATCTTTTTGAGTACTCAAGTTCCTCAGTTGGATTTTATATAAGCCTAGTACATTAGTTTCAGAGTGGCTTTCATACAAGCCTAACCTTCATCTTTCAAAATGGCCAAGATTGGCCTAGTTTACAACATACACTCAGGATATCCATGCCACATTGTGAGATCACATTACATTCATGGGGTTTATGAACCATCTCATATGACATCCATTCTATACCATTATTACTTCATGAGCTTTGCATCATGGGGTAATGATGGAACCAAATGTCTAGCTAACCTTTGTATTCTTTAGCCACCTATTCCAAGGGATTGAGCACATAGTCTAGACATCAATTATCACATATATGATCATATAGCTTCACTTAGTAGGTGAAGATGGAGCCAAAGGGCTAGCTTTTACATTATCAAGCCACTTTTTGAAGAATTAAGCACTCAGATCTATTCATGATATAACTTTAGGTACAGTATCACTCAACACATCCAACATTACTCAGCCTTACTCAATAGCACAATAGGTTTAGTATTGGTTCACATACCCAATGAGGTGTATTCATACATTTATGTATCCTTACTCAGATTTGGTACATTCTTATTTTAGATATAGCATATCTAGTAAGAACTAATCTACTCTATGTTTTCATTTTTAGATTCACACTTCGCACTGTTCTCTCTCTACACACATCCAACATCATGCAAGCTTCATGAGCTTCTCCCTTAATAGGTAAGTTTAGGTATGCTATTATTTTCCTTTATCTTATTATTTTACTTTAATTCATCACTAGAATAAAGGGGGGGGAATGTAGCCATATAAAATGCAAAATTGGATGACT
>JARHVA010009322.1:107500-180000 GCA_037957365.1 Torreya grandis | reverse complement strand
TCTTTGTATTTAATAGTTAATCTGATGGTATGAAGGTATCAATAAATTTTCAAAGGCCCACGAGATCACCATGTGACCAATAATCATTTGGAAAAGAACAAAAAAATATTTAGAGCATGAAGAAGATACATAAACATGCCAAGTGTCAAGACCACCAAGTTTATAATTAAAATACCCAATCACATTCAAGGGCCTAGATTATAATAAAATAGCTTGTGTTAATCCAAGATTTTGATTCTATAGTGAAAAATAAAGATAGTATTTTTAAATACCAATGGCTAGTTTTCAAATGGCATTATGAAAAATGTCATGAAAAGTTTAGACCAGTGTCACATAAGCACCACAAAAGAAGAAAAGGACAAAACTAAAGATCTTGTGGGCTCAAAAACATAAAATTATAAAGGTAAAGCTCTACATCAAATTTAGGGCATGTATAAGCCAAAGCTTGGATATCTTCTTCCATTAAAGATCCAAAACCCTAAATCTTGCATAAAAGTGGCCCAAATAGACTCAATTTGATATGATTCAATAAAATGAGAACTTAATTATGTTTTTAGGCATAAGATATCTTTTATAGAGATCATATGTTGTCCAGTGTGAATAATTAGTAAAGACAAAAATCATGGTAGCTAGCAGGTAACAATTGAGGGAAGATGTCGAGTTCTATTTGACAACAGATAATGAGGGTTGAGTCTTCAAGGATAACCCATATTGTGGGCTCAAAAACATAAAGGTATAGATTAGAAGGTCTAAATCAAATCTATAACATGTATAAGCTGAAGCCTAAATAGATTTCACCATTAAAACTCTAACACCCTACATAAAAGTAGCCCAAATGGACTAAATTTGATACAATTTAATCAAAGGAGAACTTAATTATGTTTTTAGGCATAAGAGAGCTTTCATTTAGATCCTATATAGTCTAATGTGAATAATTATCAAAGATAGAAACCATGGAAGCTAGCAGGTAACAATTGAGAGAAGATGTTGAGTTCTATTTGACAACAGACAATGAGGGTTGGGTCTTCATGGATACTAAATTAGACCTCACAATATTAAACATCTAGAGGATTAGGAATTATTCCAATATATTCTTCATGATAGAACAATTTCCACCCATTTAAAATTAGGATCATAGGAATACCATCATGAGCAGATGACACTATTACCTAGTAATTGTCCAAATAGAAGGCCTTCATCATGCCATGACAAAACTAGAGGTATTAAATTATATTGACATAATTTCCCCCATATTTTTTTATTATATACTAGATAATAAATGGATCATTAGGGAAGGGAACTCCAAATGGGTAGCCTAAATTTCCCCTATTTATTTTGATAAGTACTACAATCTCCCTCTCCCCCATATGGACCTTTATAAAATTAAGGATTGGACCAATAACCATGACTTGGACTCTATCCTCAAACCTTGGCTCCACCAAGGACCTCATATCTTTAGAAGCCTTGATGGAAAATCTTCATCATATAATTTAGATAGGGTATTAGGGTAATAAATACTATATTTAACTGATCCTTTGGTTCCCCTTCAACCACTAATGTGAATAAGATATGTGTCCTATATTTTCTGTTCATGGTGGAGGAAAAACTTACCCCTCTAATTGGAGACTTAATCATTGTTTTCTTGGCTAGATAATTCAATGAAATAAAAAGAAAGACCTCAAATAAATTATTTATGATATTATATCTAATTGATGCCCTTCTAGCCTCAACCTACTTCCCTGGGATAAGGAATTAGTCCCTAGAGGGGAAGATAACCATTGCACATTACTACTCTAAGATGCACATCTTCAAGTATAGGAATCACATGTAGTTTATTTGTGATTGCATTTATCTACCTATAGTGGAGGCCATCATAAGTGTTCCCATGCCTAGGACCCACCCCCTTATCAAGATATGTATTGAAATGATTAGTGATGTATGTTATTACCCTGATTTGATAATCGTAAGGATGGAAGGAACCATGACCCAACCTTATAGGCTACTAGTGTATGTTCCAACTAAGCTTTCAAAGTAGGAAATTACTTCCTAGCTCATTGATGGAATTGATAGGACTTGAAAGGAGAAAATAAAGGGTTTACCTCACCCATTCCCCTTAAATATTGGGAAAACCATAAAAAAATACTATAAATAGGTGGAGATCATGTCCACACATAGGGATTCATTTGGATTTTAGCTAGATGAACTCTAGATGTAGGATCTAAGGAACATAGTAAGTGACCATCAAAAGGAAAAGAAGCTCCCAAAGCTATAATATTCACATCAACTTAGTGTCCATGACACCATATATAATAGGGCTAAGAACTATGAATTGGTATTGGCCAAAATCCAAGGCCATAACATTAAGCTTGAGCACATATTGGTTAGGGATAATAAGCCATTTGGGGAAACATGGTAAATACATTCTATAAAATACCATTTAATACCTGGGCCATCTATAATATCCCATGAGCAACCTCAGACAAAGTATCCATAGCAAAAATAATAGGTTAAACAAGTTCAAGGTGAACAAGGCAAAGGGAAAGAGAAGGTTAGAGAACTCAAGCTTAAAGAGACACCTAGGGAAGGGCCCCCACCTTAAACACTACCCCAAAGGCCACAATCCTTGAATAAATACATAAGCATGATAGCCTTATAACTATAAGAGACACTTGAGGGTGCCCTCAAGGAAATTGTAGAGGCCTATGATTCTAATAGGGAAGAGGAGCCCAAAAAAGACACATTAAAAGAAATTATCCCAATAGTAGTCCATAAAAAGAGGATATTAGAACTGACAATAGTCCCTATGGGACCAAAGAAGAGATGAAGGTTCACCTTCACTCATTCCACTAGTGAAGTAAATTTACTCAGTGATGAGTTCCCAATCTATGGACTAGTCATTCTTGATTAGTTCATCTATGAGAAGTTACAAAAGATCCCCTCTTTTCCTCACTCTTAGGCCTTGATGAGGGTTACTAATGTTCAAATAAAAGATGATATGAATTTTTGGCTAAGGGATATAATTAAGGAGTAATAATAAAGAATAATAGTGGTCATTGAAGAGCCAAAAGGCAAGAAGATAGATACTCTAGAAGTATTTACTAGCTTAGGTGTGGAAGTCCCATAACCTCCTTAGTTTAAAGAGACAATTACTACTGTCCATTTCAACCTTGAGAAAAATAGATTATAAAGAATACAAACTAGGATAGCTATGGTTGGGATTAAAAAAATCACTTTTTAGAAGGTGGAACCTTTTGTATGAGTAACCATAATGGTTGGCCAATACCTTGGTGAGGCTACAATTCATGAGGAAGATGTGGAAAGTCTAATTAAAGACCATTCAACACAAGCTAAATCTAGATTCCAAGGTTTGAATCACAAGATCTATAATTTAGAAAGAGATAAGGAAAACTTGGAAAAGTAAGCAATTCTATCAGTACTAGATACAATAATCAAGTTGCTTGATAAGTCATTTTATGACATGTTTAGGGCACTTAAGTTGAGAAAACTAAGGCAAGGTGTATTAGAAGGGAAATGTGAACTATCCAAGAGTTTATTTACTTATTGGTAGGCCTTTTAGGATAAAATATCCCAAATCCTCAATATTCAAGAAAATAAGTAGATGTCAAACATCAAGACCATCAGTTTGGGACATTTGAGCATAATTCTAGGAATTATGATTGAAAAGGTTTAGAGTTTAAGTACATGGCATAATGGTATGGAAAGAGTTCTAAAAGAAGACAAGGAACTAATTTCAAGAATTAAACAACTTCTTGGGACCATGTTTATAGAGCTTGCATAACCTAATGCCCTTAAGATCATTAGTGATGAGGAATTCAAGCATAGGGCTACTTTGGTAACCTAATAAATCAAGGGAAAAGGCAAAGGTAAATTTAGGGGTGACAACAACAAAATCTTGGGCATGATACTCAATGTAAGGGAAAAAATAAAGGAGTCTAGGAGCATCAAAGAGGCCATGAATAGAAATGACAAAGAATTTGATGACCCATAAAATCAAGAGGAAGAGAAAATCATGAATCCTACTATGGACCTAGAGCTAGTTGATGAGTATCATGAGAGAGAAATGAACATCCTCTAGTAGTGACATCTAGGTTCCCCACCATTAAATTAAGCATATTATATGTTTTAAATTTTTATAACATTTTAATGTAGAATATCCCATTACAAAGGCACATGCTAGTTTATTAGAATATTTGCCTCTAGGTGACTATCATTAATAAAAGCATGTGTATTTTATAACTTGTAAGGACAATTGTCCTTATCTTTGTACACCTATATTTTTTAACTGACCGGTATACTACATAATCTTCCTATAAAGGCATGTATTACCATTGTAAAAAAGGATAGATATTTATGAGAAACTTTGTATAATTTGAAGAAATTAATAGAATTAAAGGAATTTTGCAAAGATTGTCCATGTTGATGCATTAATTATTTTTTTAGATTTTCTCTCAATTGCTAGTTAAGGTCTTGAATTTTAATGGTGTTTTGGAATTATGAGTTTGTATCCTGGTAATCACATGGCTTCTAATTTGTGCAACCTACTATATTAGCTAAAAGATCTTTTGTTCTCCTTCATTTTTATTTTACTTTGTTTCTAGATGTGCATGTGCTATCTAATAATAATAGTAAATATTTAAATAAGAATAGGTTCTTACTTGTGATTCTTCACACTATCCTTTGAAATTGTCCTGGTATATAGTGGAATTTGAGCTTAGGCTATTTTACATTATATGTTGGTTTGAATGCATACTAAGTAAAAATGGATGCTTTGTCATAATGTTTAAGGATAAAACTAGCAATCACTCATTTCTTTTATGATCTACCCTTCTCTTTTCTCTTCTTTACATCAAGATCACTTTAGTTTTATCTACATTATAAATATCCACTTAGATTAGTCTATTTCTTAAGATAGGAAAATAACTCACCAAGTATTAACAAAGATTCACAAAGAATGGGCTAAGGTGGCTCCCAAACATCAAATTATATAAATACTATGGAATAGTTATTGTACTTTGTTACTATTTCACCATAGGCAACTAGATTGCTAGAACCTACAACTCATACTTTGAATTTTATAAATTCTAAAATGAGAAGTGTTCTTTAAACACCAAGAGCACCTAGGGTACATTTAGAAGCATCAACATGATAGCTCCCACTAGTGCTAGAGGGAGGGCTTAAATTATTTGAATATATAATGATATCAGTTTATTTCATATAAAGATCAATATATCTTCATGTTTTTGAGTGAATTCTTTGCTTATAAGTGTAAACATAATTGATTTTTATTATCTCCAATGCATCTTTGGGCTTACTTTGAAGTTCTTTAGGAATTGATGCTTATTTCTGATAAATTTAGCTTTAACTTTGAAAATCCACAATATCTAAGGTTAGTACAACTCATTTTGATCAAAGGTGGGCATATCTTTCATATATTTGAGTTATTTTAGGCTTAGACTTGCAAAGATAGATTGTATTCACATAGCTGAATGCATCTTTGAGATAATTCAATCAAAGATCAATGTCCTTTGCAATTTTTCATACCACCTTTGAAAAATAAGCTCAATGTATAGGTTCAACTCTTTTTATTTATAAAATTTGACTTGATACTTCATATTTTAGGTAGGACCTTCAAATTTGAAGCTAGAATTGCCCAGGATTAGAACAAGATCATACTGCAAAACTAGAGAGCCTTTACTTGAACTTGAGGTTCATAAAAAGGCTAGATGTGACAAAGGTAGAAGGAAGAGGTCTAGATATTTTCCAACTTCACCCCTTCAAGGTACCTATGTTTTCAATCTTCATCCAAGTATGGCTTGGTTGGGAGAGACTTTGATAAATGTACCAGGTGTGGTACATGATCTCCCTATAAACCCTGAGAAGTATGTAACTATATTTAGCCCAACATGTATAGTAATTGTTGAGGAACATATAAAGTATTTTAAGTCTACCTTAAAATTGATTAATGTTGTGCATGAAAATTTATCTTGTAGGGTATTCCCCTTTACATTTAAAGATGCTACTTATGAATGGTTTTTAAACTTGCTTAGTAATTACATCACAAGCTAGGATGATTTCAATAATGCATTCATTGATCAATTTGGTAAGATTATGAGTCCTTGTGTTATCTACCATTAGTTCACCACTATTAGAAGAGATACAAGTGAGCCTATAAGATATTTCAATGCTAATTTTAATAAAATGTTTATTAGAACCATAGACCCTTATAAGCTTAATGTTTTCTTAACTTTAGAGATTTACAAAGATGTAGAAGATCCCATTACCTCTATATTTTTGAAGAGATCCATGCTAGCCATAACGTCATTAGCTAGAGCCTATGCTGAACTAGTAACCATCAATGATCAAATACAACCCCAAGGGTAAATGAAATATTCTATGCCAAACATCAATCCCCAAATTCTTATGATGAATTTATTCCCAAATAATAACTAGAATATCATAGCATTAAACCAACTCCCAAACCTAACTTAATTTCTATTGAGTCATGTAACTCCTAATTAGAATTTAGGATTCCTAAATCATATTATTAATGTATTCAATATAAATGATCTTAAGTATTTGGTACTAGATGCTAATAATAACCAGGTACATAATTCTAAGACCACTAAAATGAGAATGAATTAATCCTAAAGATGGTCCAAAATTTGAGCACTAATTTTATTTAGTTGCAAAAATAAGTAAGAAATAATGTTCAAAGTTTAGGTAGGAACTTCTCATTTCAAAGGTATAATAGGATAACTAATAGGTTTCAAAATGATAATTTTCATAATAATAAGAATAATGAGCCATATTCTAAAAAGAAGAATATGTATAATAACCCCATTGACATTGCATTACCTGAGTATTACAGGATACATTTCATAGCCAATCATGGAGAAATTAATTGTATAGAATTTTGCAAAGCCTTTGAAGCTTTCCAAGAGGAATTGTATGCATTTTAATTGGTCCCTAATAAAAAAAATGATTTAGGCTCCCTTGGACCTAAGTCATCTGATCAAACATTTATGATGGACACTTTTGACTTCCCTTTTCAAAAGGAAAATGAACCTGAGGAGATCCTTGAAGAGATTCAAGCATTTCAATAGTTCTTGAAGAGGACCTACCCCTTCAGGAATAAAGAGTAAAGGCAGCCTCTAACTACCTCAATGCCTCTAAATAATTTTAGAACTCCTCTTGACACCTCTTCAAGAAATAATCTAGAGCTACCAAAAGGGAGTACTTCTAAAACCAATGTTGATATCCCTAGTTCTTCTAGTAAAACTAGGTATAACATAGTTGAGCACATGAAGAAGATAAATGCTAATATCACATTACATGAACTCACATAGATTATAAATCATAAGGACATCTTTTTGGAATCCTTGTCAAGGAATCACAACAATCCACCCAAGAGTGATCATGACAATGTGATTATGCATAAAGCCAAAGTTGATTCTCCTCCTTTCTTACTCATTATCAAGATGTTTGGTAAGAACTTGCATAATTTCTTATTATATTCAAGAGCATCTACCATATCATGATTTCAGGTATATACAAATAACTTGGCCTAACCCCTATGAATTATAATAGGGTGGTAACTCAGTTGGATAAATCTAGAGTTAGGGTAATTGGATAAATTTTAAGTGTTCACATACAACTAGCTACTAAGCCTAGGGTGTAACAATTAATTGATATTCAATTTGTTAATATAACTGATGTTTATGAAATGTTATTAATTAGGTAATGGACTAAGGCTTGAATGGTTACATGTCCATAGACTAATCACATCTATGGTTACCTTGAAATGGGGTCCCCAATCAAATCAGGGTTGAGAGAAAGCCAAGAATGAAACATATAATAACTAAGTATAATGTTGTGAATGAGAAGGTCAACATAATAGAATCAAACTTAGGATTTTTAACCCTAGATACTAATAAGGTATGTTATCCCAAGAGTACTCATGTTGTTTCTAGACTATGGAAGTTACATTTTGATTGAATTAGGTGTAATGTTCGATCAGGTGTTGGTATTGTTTTAACCAACCCTACTAGTATAAAGTGCCATGCTTCCTATAGACTCAAATTCCATTTTACTAAAAATCTTGATGAGTATGAATCCCTTATCCTAGGCTTATAATATTTTTTAAATAAAAATGTCAAAGAACTACTAGTTTATGAGGATTCAAAACTAGTGGTCAACTAGGTAAGAAAAAAATACTAATGTAAACTCTCATACCTAGATAGGTATAAGTTTAGGGTTAGGATCTGATTGAATCCTTTGATGCCTCCATCATAATATCCATCCCAAGGGGATAAAACCAATTATTTGATGAGTTGGTATCTATTGTAGCCAACTTCATACCCAACCAAAGTTCCTCTAATTTTAGCATTGAGCTAATCCATTATCCTTCAATACCTGATAATGTTACCATTTCCAAGTCTTTAATGATGATAATCATATATTGGATTTCATGACTAGTTTTAGAGAATTTTATGCTCATATCATTGATGAAACTAATGAAATTACACTTTATGAAGACAAGTGTAATGGTAAAGTCATTCAGTTGAATGACAATAAGATCCCCAAGGGGATGATTAGTTTAGAAAGACCATTTGATCAGGATAAATTTACTAAGGTTTTCAAGGTTCCCAAGGTAAGTGGGAAATATTTAAATGTTGTTGACCTTGGCCTCCATGATCAACCTTGACTGGTAAATGTTGGAAATGCCTACACAAATGTTGAAAACAAGAAAGCTAAGGAACTCCATTCCCAATATGGAGATGTCATAGCATGGTCATATGATGACTTAAATATTTTTGATCCAAAGGTCATCACATATACTATACCTCTTAAATAGAGATGAAAACAATTTAGGCAAAAACAAAGGCCTATAAACTATTATAAAACCCATGATCTTTAAAGAGGTCAAAAGATTATTGGATTCTAAGATAGTCTTTTCTATCAGACACTCTACCTAGGTGGAAAATTTGGTGCCATTAAAGAAGAATGGTTAGATTAGAATTTGTATTGACTTTAGGAACTTGAACAAATAATTATAAAAAGACAATTTTCCCCTTCCTTCCCTAAGCCAAGTAATTCAAGTTGTCTCAGGTTCAGCTATGATGTCTTTTCTTGATAGTAATTCAGGTTACAACTAAGTTTTGGTTGATAAAGAGGGCATGATGAAGGCAACTTTCACCACAAAGTGGGGGAAGTTTTCTTAGAAGATAATACCCTTCAAACTAATCAATGTAGGATACACCTTCTAAAGAGATATGGACAATGGCTTCCAAGGTCTGATAGGTAAATGCATCATTATTTATATGGATGACCTAATAGTTTTTTATAAAAATAGAGAAGATCACTTCATACATTTACAAGTTTTTGAAAAATGTAGAAGGTATGGCATTTCCCTGAATCCTAAGAAAATTATATTTTGTGTGACTAAAGGAAACTTATTGGTTCATGTTATAACTAAAGATGAGATCTCAATAAATCCTAAAAGAGTGGAGGCCATATCTAGAATAAAACCTCTAAATAGTAAAAAAGAGTGAAAGTCATTATTTGGTAAAATAAATTTTGTAAGAAAGTTTATTTTTGGTTTTGTAGAAATAGTCAAACCACTAAATGACATGATTAATAAGGATGCCAAAGTCACATGGAATGAATATTCTAGAAAGGCATTTAATGATATCAAAAAGGCCATTAGTTAAGCTCTAGTCCTTATAAGCCCTGATTTCTCAAGGGACTTCTATCTCTATTCCTTTGCATCTGACCACACTATGGCTATAATGTTAACTCAAAAACTTGAAGGGTGTGACTACCCAATTTCTTTTAAGAGGAATAATTTCAATAATGATGAGTTAAATTTCTCATTTATTGATAAACAAAAATATTCATTAGTCAAGGTAGTTAATACATTCAAGAATTACATCCTTAGAAATAAGGTGCATGACATCTTACCTAAACATGCCACCAACATTATGTTAAGTTAGAATTAATTGGGGGAACATAGAGCTAAGTGGATGTCAATATTATAGGAATATAACCTAGAGATGAAAATAACAAAATTGGCAAGGTGCCAAGGTTTGATTCAAATGATTGTTAATACTAACCCTAGGTTAAGTATTATGTACGTAAATCAACAAATTTTTCAAGCTAGTGAGTGGTATGATACAATCATACATTTGATAATTAATGGCACTTAGCATGTAGGTCTATCTAGGGAGCAGAAGAAGGACCTAAGGTTAAAGTTATCCCACTAATCAAGAATGGGGTCTTGTATATGAGGAATTTTCAAGGAATCTACCTAAGGTGTGTTTCTCAAGAAGAATCCACCCAAATCATGAGCACCTTTCATGAAAAGATGGGTAGTGGAAATCCATCTAGGAAACCCAAAACCCATAAAATTATTAGAGATAGATATTATTGGTCAACTATTTTTTAAATTTACCAACAAACATGTGAGTAAATGTCACTCATGTTAGTTATTTAGCACTAATGAGCCAAAGGCAATAATGCCTTTACAACCAATTATGATTAACAAATGCTTTTCTCAATGGGGGTTGGAATTTATTGGCATAATCAACCCTAGCTCATATGAAGGTCACAAGTATGTCCTTACTACCACAGACTACTATATAAGGTGGACTGAAGTTGTAACCACTAAATAATGTAGGACTAAAGAAGTGATCAACTTCTTGGAAGAAAACATCAGTACTAGGTTTGGAACTCCAATATCTCTAGTGTGTGATAGTGAATCTACCTTCATATCCATAAAGATGAATAAATGAACTTATGATAATGGTATCACACTTAATTTTTCATCCAACCATTATCCCCAAGGGAATGGAGTCTCTGAATCTATAAACAAGAACCTAATGAAGGCAATCAAGAAATTTGTTGCAGATAAACCCAGAACTTGGTACCAGCTCCTTAAATTTACACTTTGGGTTAATAGGACAAGAATCACACAAGATCTAAAATCCTCACCACTTTTATTAGTGTTTGTAAATGAGCCAATCTTTTCTATCACTCTCAAATTCCCCACATACAAATTTATGAAAGAATACATGGAGAGCCAAGAACTAGCTAATTAAATATTGCTATATATAATTGAGATGGAAGATGCAAGGGAGAAAGCCTTTGATAATTTTATTAGGAATAAAACTATAGTCAGGATATGGTTTGATAAAAGGTCCAAAATCAAGGTGTTTAGGTGGGGAGACTTAGTTCTAGTTTGGGACAAAACATCTGAACCTAAGGGCAAGCATGGTAAATTTTCACCCTTGTGGATTGGCCTATACTAGATTATAGAAACATTAGGAAATAGCACATTCAAGTTCAAAGAATTACAAGGAGAACAATTTACATTGACCACCAATCGGAAACACCTCAGACATTACTTCTCTATTTCTCCTCATGGCATCTTTATGGAGTAAAATTGTAAGATGATTAGATTAGTGTAGGTAGGTTAGTTTATTTCCATGTTCTTTCCTTCTTGTCCCTAATTTTTGCATAGGCATGTGCATATTTATTTATTTTCCTTAGTTGTTTTTTTTTCCTACTTTATGTTATGTTTTTCTTTCTTGTTGCTTGGTTCCTTGATTCCAATAAGTCCCTAGGGACAATCTTCAGTGTAGAAGTTATGAAGTTTGGTTGAAAACATGCCCCTAATTCAGAAATAAAGGTATGAACCCCATGCATAAGATGACCATGGTTCTAAAATATAAATCATGATTTTATATCTTAGAGAAATAGGTAAATTATAATGAAGAGGCCAACCATTTCATTAGACCCTAGCCATTGCCTTGACCTCAAACTAGTTTTAAGAAAACTTGCACTTATGGGGTGAAAGCTCAAATTATTAGGGTATACCTAGAACTAGCACTTAATTAACATCCTTGCCTAGGATAAGAGTTGTAACCATAGGTGATTTTCCAAATATCAAATACTTGACCAAATCCTAAAACCTGACTATGTTGGTTCCCAACCTTGTTTAAAGCATATATATCTAAGAAAATACAAAAATAAGAATATAATGCAAAATCAAAAGCTTTTAGATATAGATGATTCTGGTAATCTCCACCAGGGTTATGGATGCTTGGTTGGCAGTGGAACAAGGCCATGAGTGGATCTAAAGGCATCTCTATAAGGGTTATAGATGTTTGGTTTATAGTAGAGAAATGCCCAAGCCTTCCTTAAGTTAAAAGCATGGTTCATGATGAACATTTTAGCATACTATAAGTCAGTGTAAGTGATTGAGGAAATGAAAGCTATAAATTATTTCTTTAACCCCATGTCAAACAATAAGTGGAATCAAAGTGCACACATAGTCTAGATATGTCTTGATAGTTGACCTTAAAACCACAAGTGCAAGGTTTATTTCAACTATGACCTAGTCTAGATGATGATATTGATCAAATAAAATGGATGACCTAATTATTTATTAGATCAGAGTCTCTATGTTTTATAATATTATTATGTCTCCCCCATGAGTCATCATTTTTTGGGCCAACATACCCTATTTTTTAAAATTGGGACCCTTAAAAAACCCTTAAAAAAACATGGAAATTTTAGTATATCTAGGTCTTTTATAGAATTTGAAGATCATCCACTTTGTTAAAGGTAGGCTTATGTGGTTTTGATTTACTTTAAATTTAGACTAACAGTGCTAATGAGGTTTATTTGGATTTTAATTCTAGGTTCCATGGCATATGTCCCCATGAATTATGTATTCTAAAACCCTAGAAAATCCTCAATTCAAATTTGAATAAAGGTGGGAAACAAATTAGTGGGAACCATTTTAAAATTCATTTATGGGCTTAAGTATAAAACATGTATTCTAGGCTTAGTTGTGTTTTTAAGACAACTTAACCAGGAAGCTTAATCTCTTTTGCTATTTCCCCCTTTTTCTAAAGTTGCTTATGGCCTAACTAGTATTGTCATGTAGTGTCCTTTTAATATTTCTCAATTTAGCCTAAGGTTTTAATACTAAGGCCCTAACATATTCATTAATACAATCACAACATTAGTCTTAACACCTTAAGCCTATGTTTTTTATGTCTCTACAGTCTTAACTTAACTTCCTTGCATCTTTTACGATATTATATATATCACTTCATCAGGGAATTTGATCCAATAGAGTGAAGTATAATTGAAAATTCAAAAGAACACAAGAGGCCCAAAAGATGGATACACAAAACCATTACATTTTAGGAAGAAATAGAAAGGGGCCTACCTAACAAAGTCACCAATCAAAAGAAAGTCCTCGAACCAAGATCCTATGACTATCAATTCATCATGACATTTGATCCAATAGGTTGAATTAATATTGAGACCCTATGAATCCCCACATAAATGCCAAGTGGCATCCTTACATTTGGCCCTAAAGGTTTTAATGAATTTAAAATTGACATTCACATGACCATCATTCAAATGTCCAAAAAGATAAACTTGATTCTTACATGACCATAAAATTTAATCCCAAAAAAATTAAAACTTCATTGGTTTAATCTTGGCATCCATGCAATCATCAATTGATGCCCACAAGGGTGTATTTGACATCCATGAGACTGTTAATTTTAATCTAATGAAATATCTTATTCAGTGTTCAAATAGCATTCCAAAATCCTAATTGAATAACTTAGAAATAGTTTTATGATCTAAATACTTATTCTAAACTTATATAGAAGGGTCCTCATGGAATTTTGTTTGAAAATCATGAACCTTAAACTATGAGCTTATGTTAAGTCTAATTTTAAAAGGGAGGCCCTTGTCACATGGAGTGTAAGCTAACCTTAGGTTTTCATACATGGTGGCCTAAACTATTTATACCCCCAACCCTTTGTTATAAATTGGGAAACTTAGGCATAAGTTCTTGATCCTAAGGTTTATATCATACTTAATAAACATGAAACAAAACTTATCCTAAGGGACTTAAAACCTATATCACAACTTTGATAATGGACTAACCTTACATTTGGAAATTTTTGTAGATTGATGGTTCATGTCCCATTGTTGGACTTGATCTAACAATATAGGGCCCATAAAGACTTTTCAATAGGACCCAAAGAGACCATAAGTTTGATGCATGGTATAAAATCATTTGAGGCATTGAAAACAAGGCAATAAATGGCTCACACTTTGTAGTTAAGAGTTGATCCAATGACATGAAGTTAGAAATGAATTTTCAAAGGACCATGAGATCACTACATGTCAAATACTCATTCATAAAAAAATGACAAAGATTTGGAGCATGAAGAAGATACGTAAACATGCCAAGTGTTAAGACCTTCAAGTTTTCAATGAAAAGACCCAATCACATTCAAGGGCATGGATTACAATCAAATGGCTCATTTTAATCTAAGATTTTGATCTTATGGTGTGAAATAAAGAAGGTATTTTTAAATATGAATGACTAGTGTTCAAATGGCATTTATGAAAAATGCCATGAAAGTTCTAGACCAGTGTCACCTAAGTGCCACACAAGTAGAAAAGGACAAAACTCAAGATATTACGAGATTTAAAACACAAAGGTATAAAGGTAAAGGTCTAAATCAAATCTAGGGCATGTATAAGTAGAAGCCTAGATATATTCCACCATTAAAGCTCAAAAACCTTAAACCCTACATAAAATCAGCCCAAACAATCTCAATTTGATATAATTAAATCAAAAGAGAAATTAATTATGTTTTTAGGCACAAGAGAGATTTCATAGATATTGTTTATAGTCTAGCATGAACAATTAGCAAAGACAAAAACCATGGTGTCTAGTAGGAAAAAATTGAGGGAAGATGTCAAGTTCTATTTGACAATAGAAAATGAGAGCCAAGTCTTCAAGGATATTGAATTGGAACTCAAAGCATTAAACATCTATGGGATTAGGATTTGGTCTGATCTCTTCTTCATGATAAAATAATTACCACCCATTTCATAAAAAGATCAAAGGAATGCCACCATGATCAGATGACACTATGACCTGATTTTTGTCAAAACGGTAGGCTTTCATCATGCCATGTTAAAACTAAAGGTATTACATTGTATTGATGTCCTTACCCCCATATTTATTAATTGTAGTATAGACAATGAATGGATCATTAGGGAATGAAACTCAAAAGGGGTAGCATAAATTTCCCCTATCAATATTGAGAAGTAATACAAGATCCCTCTCCCCCATATGAACCTTTTCAAAATTAAAGAGTATACCAGTAACCATGACCTGGACTCTGTCTTCAAACCCTAGCTCCACTAAGGACCTCATATCTTTAGAAGCCTTGATGGAAAAATCACCATCATCTAATTAAAGGAGGGCATCAAGGTAATAATGACCCTATTTAATTGATCCTTTTATACCCCTTCAATCACTTATGTGAATAGGATATAGGTCCCATATGTGCACTTTATGGTGGAGGAAAAACTTACCCCTCCAATTGGAGACTTAATCAGTGTTTTCTTGGCTAGACAATTCAATGCCATCAAAAGAAAGACCTCAAATTATTTTTTTATGATGTGATATCTTCCCAATTCCCTTTTCACCTCAACCTAATTCCATGGGATAAGGAATTATTCCTCATAAGGGAAGAAAACCATTTCAAATTACTACTCCAAGTTGTACATCTTCAAGTATAGGAATCACATGCAATTTATTTGTGACTATGTTTAACCAACTATAGTGGAGGCCATCACAGGTGTTTTCATGCCTATGTTCCACCTCCTCATCAAGAGATATATTTAAATTATTGGGGACATATGTTATTACCCTAATTTCATAGTGATTTGGATGGAAGGAATCATGACCCAACCTTACAGGTTGCCAGTGTATGTTCCAAATAAGCTTGTAGAGTAGGAAATTGCTTCCCATATCATCCATGGCATTGATAGGAATTTAAAATAGAAAATTAAGGGTATAATTCACCCCTTTCCCTTGAATATGTGGAAAACCATAATAAAATATTGGAAATAGGTGGATATCATGTCCATACATAGGGATTCATTTAGATTTCAACTAGATGAACTCTAGATGTGGGATCCAAGGAATGTAATAGGTGACCATCTAAAGGAAAATAAGCTCCAAAATCTAGAATATTAACATAAAATTAGTGTTTATGACAACATATATATTAAGGATAATAAATATGAATATGTGTTAGCTAGGATCCAAGGCCATAACATTAATATTGAGAACAAATTGGTCGGGGATAACAAGCCATCTAGGGAAACATGCAAAATGCATCCTCTATAATACCATTTACTACATGGGATATATGGAATAGACTAGTATTAACCTTAGATAAATTATCCAAAGCAACAATAACAAGTTAAAAAAGTTTAGGGTGAACAAGGAAAAAAGAAGGAGAATGTTGGAGAAGTCACTTAAGTTAATGAAACTAAGACAAGGTGCATTACAAGGGAAATGTGAACTAGTGAAGAGTTTAGTTATCCATTGGAAAAACTCTATGGATAAAGTAACCCAACTCCTAAATATTAAATCAAATAAGTGGATCCCAAACTTTAAGACCATCAGTTTAGGGCATTTGAGCATGATTCAAGGAATTGTGATTGAAAAGGTTCAGAGTTTAAGTTCATGGCATAATGGTATGGAAAGGGTCCTAAAAGAAGACAAGGAACTAATTTAAAAAATTTAACAACTTATTGGGACCATGATTATAGAACTTGTACAACCAAATGTCCTTGGGATCATTAGTGATGAGGAATTCAAGCATAGGGCTACTTTGGTAACCTAGGAAATCAAAGGAAAAGGCTAAGGCAAATCTAGGTGTGATAATAGAAAATTTTTGGAGATGATAATCAATGTAAGGAAAAGAATAAACCAATATAGGAGCATCAAAGAAGCCATGGATAGGAATGAACAAAAATTTAATGACCTCACAAATCAATAATAAGAGCAAATCATGAAGCTTGTTGTGGACCTAGAGCTAGTTGATGAGTAACATGAGAGAGCAATGAGCATCCTCCAGTAGCGATATCCAAGGGCCCCACCATCAAATTAATTATATTATATGTTTTAAATTTTTGTAACAGTTTAATTAGAATATCCCATTGTAAAGGCAAATGCTATTTTTTAGCATATTTGCCTCTAGGTTTGTATAATTGGGAAAACCATGTGTATTTTAGAAATTGTAAGGATAGTTGTCCTTATATTTGTATACCTATATTTTGTAACTAACTAGTATGTTGCCTAATATTCCTATAAAGGCATGTATTACCATAATGAAAAAAGAGAGATTTTTGAGAAACTTTCTATAATTTGAAGCAATTAATAGAATAAAAGGAATTCTATAAAGATTATCCATGTTGATGCATTAATTATTTTTTAAGATTTTCTCTCAATTGTTAGTTAATGTCTTGAATTTGAATGGTGTCTTGGAATTATGAGTTTGTATCCTATTAATCACAGGGTTTCTTATTTGTGAAACCTGATAGATGAGCTGAAAGATATTTTGTTTTCCTTCATTTTTATTTTACTTTTTTTCTAGATGTGCATGTGCTATATGATAATAGTAAATATTTAAAGAACTAGTTCTTACTTTTGATTCTTCACACTATCCTTTGAAACTGGCCTGGTATATAGTGTAATTTTAGATTAGGATATTTTACATTATATTGGTTTGAATGCATACTCATTTGACATTGATGTTTTTCCATAATGTTTCATGCTAAAATTGGCAATCACTCATTTATTTTCTGCTCTACCTTCCTCTTTACTCTTTTTTACATCAAGATCACTTTAGTTTTAGCTACATTATAGATATCTACTTTGATTCATGTATAACTTAAAATAGGAACATAACTCACTAAGTATTAAAAAATATTCAAAAATAATGGGATAAGGTGGCTCCCAATCACCAAATTATATAAATATTGGGGAACAATTATCTTACTCTGCTACTATTTCACCACAGGCAACCAGATTGCCAAAACCTCCAACTCATGCTCTAAATTTTCTAAATTATAAAATGATAAGTGTTTTAAACACTAACAGAACTTGTGGTACATTTAAAAGAATCAATAATAGTTTCAAATGAAATATTGGTTACTTCAATTCAAATCAATGAGAAATGTAGTCATGGTGAGGGAATGAATATTATTCATTACCTTTCGACCATGAAAATAAAATATAGATTTTAGTGTAGTGGTGTGATTTGATCTATTATGGGTGATGTATATTTGAGTCTAGTTAAAATAAACTATATTTTAATTACTTAAATAAAACCCATTTTGTGGTTCCATCTTTGATTATGGGTGATATACATTTAGATTTAGTGACACTCAATGGCCTTGGCATCACTTCTATTGAACCCATCATGGTTCCACCTTTTTGGGATTAGTATATTGGATACTATTCCACAGTCATAAGATTTGAAATTTTTTTTTTTCCAACTTATGGGATTAATTATTATTCAAAATTGAGACTTTATAACTCTCAATTCATCATTGACTTAACATAATCAACTAATTTATCTAAGTTATTACATAATGAGGAAAATTTTATTCAACCTCTTATTTTAGGATACAAGATAAAATTTAGCTTAGTTACTCAATTTGACATGGTCATGGGTATAGTGACATGTTATTACATATTAATCTCCCATTACCATTTAATGGATTATTCATTTCTTTGGCCAGGAAGTGAATGTGACCAAAAACATCCTTTCTCCACTTTTTGTATAAGGACCATTGTCCATAAGAAAGTTAATAATGAAAACATACTAACGTATTCTTTCCTTACTATTTATATTTTTAATTTTAAACTCAAAATTTTTGATTTTATATATGTAAATTAACTACTACACATGTTATTACAAGTTTTTCCATGACATATCTTTCACAATAAAAATTTCAAGTCACAAGAGAAAGTATGTATACACACTTGGGTTTCATTTTTCCCTTTACTCTAGAATTTCATTACTAGAATAAAGTGGGGGGGATGGGGAAGTTAGACACCCAAATTTGGTACAATCACATAATTTATGTGATGTACTATAGCTTTTCACATATAGACTATTGGAAATGAATAAGGTATTTATTGGCATATTGTATTTGGGTATTAGCTTTTCATGGGGATCCCCAATCATGATTTATTATCATTTTGGACAAGTTTATTGTTGATAGACAAGAATGGTCTTGTATCCCTATTTTTTAGGAGTGAACTTGTCCAGATGTAATTTATAGAACTTCTATCGAGTCATGTTTTGTTTAAATATTATTTTTTCCCACTAGGCCATATCTTGGGTCATATTTTGCATGCCAATATGTCCCCAAATATAAAATCAATAACTCTATAAGTACAAGGATAATATAAGTCATTAAGGATGACTCTTCTCACTCTCAAATTCTATTCAAAGATTTTTTTGTTCCATCTATATATTATTTAAAGCTAAATTCAAGGTTTTCAAAAGGCTAAATTCACATTTGAATGCTTGTGTCAAGGTTAAAATAGAAGAAAGAGAATATGGAATTTAATTCATAATTTCACACATACGCAATTAGGATAACTACATTTTATTTTGATCCCTCTTTATATTATTGGAAATGTAGTGTAGTGATTTATCATGTAATGGGGATTGGTCAAGGTTAATCCTATATACACATAATATTTTCAAACTTTTATCACTTATTAACAATTTATATCTTTTAAGAACTCATTGAGCCTCAATCTCTTTAAGTGAATACCTTAAGGGGTACACTAGAAAAGGGGTGGGTAAACCATTAGTGCTTCACAGGATTGTTTTCCTTTTTTCCACTTGTCTACTAAAAAACTTATCCCTAAGATCATTATTCTCTCCTGCACACTCCAATAATTTGACACCTTTTATCCTCATTTTCCTAACCTTGTCCCCTTTTTGACTATCAGATATACTAGGTTAATTGGATTGACCCTGTGCTTTTTTTTATAAATTTCACTTAAGGTCTAGGTTGGCTCTTCGTAGACCAGCCCATTACCTAGTGAATTTTTGTCTGAAATTATGCTAGGTCAACTGGGTCAACCCTGTCAACCAAAACTTTCATAAGGGCTCAAGGTTAGATCCTCCTGTGTGTGTGTGTGTGTGTGTGTGTGTGTGTGTGTGTGTGTGTGTGTGTGTGTGTGTGTGTGTGTGTGTGTGTGCATATGTGTGTGTATATATATATGTGTGTATATATATATATGTATTGTATATATATATGTATGTATATATATATATGTATGTGTGTATATATATATATATATAAGTTCATTTAAACATTATTTATATAAGATAAAAATAATTAAGAGTTATTGTGCATTTGCTTATCTATAATTCTACTTAAGGAGAAAGCTTAGGGGTTCATACTTTCTTTGGAGATATAGATATTATCTTACAGGGAAGTCTTTTGGATGCATTCATAGGTTGTGTGTCCTAGAGTTTATTTATCCTTAGTCTTTTGGAGGAACAACCTCTTGTGAAGCACCCTTGCCAAGGGAGATATTGAGGCTCGATGGGTTTGTCTTAAAAGTTAAGTATTCCTAACATTGTTCCTCCTTTGTAAAAGTAGATAGATATGAATTTCTACTTATCTTCAATGCATTAGGATTCTATATATATTAATTTCAATATATGTTTCTTATGTATGTTTACTTTTGTTGTTTCTAACCCCTACTTTGTTCCACTATGAAAACATAGGACTCCCTTATAGTTATTATGTTATTATGTTTGACTGTAAGATTTATAACCCTCCCTACCATAGTGTATTATGGTAAGAGATTCCCTAATTGGGTCTAGTGCATCCCCATATTGGTCATGTTCCTAATTATCTAATGTGTCCCCAATTGGAAGTGCATGGTATGATCTATCTTCTCTGAGTTAGGATTGATTTATAGACATGATTCATTTATGATTACATAAATTATAGTGAACCTAATGTGAATATAACCCTTATAGGTTTTATTTCATGTTTTTCATTATTTTAGCATTTTATTTTTATATATTTATGATACTAGGTCGATAGTGTTGATATAGTTCTAACTTTTGTATGTAGGTTTATCACATAGTTGCATCAATATGACTATGTTCTGTTTATGTAGGTTTTTCATTAGGTATAGGTTACTAGGTCAATCCTATTGACATAATCCATTTTTATAGGTTTTAGCAAATAAAGAATTATAGAGCTAGGTCAACCTAGTTGACCTAATTGGTAGAATTTACAAGTATAAATTATGGTACTTCAAAAAAATCTCATTTTCCTTTCCATCTTCCAACCTAAAAAGGTTATTTTTTTATCCTTCTATCATTTTTTAATTCATTATAGTTCTATTTTTCATAATTTGCAGTCTTGAAAAATACCCATATACAATTAACTAGGTTGACCCTATCAATGTAGTTCTATATTCTATCTAGAAAACTAGGTTGACACTATCGATGTAGTTATTTTTCAAACCCTTGCTTCTATAGTATAGATCTGACACTATCGACTCTATTCTATAATCTTTGCATACATTATCATCTTAATTGACACTATACTATGTTCCAAAGTTAGAATTAACACTTATATGCTAGTAATTAGCTCACACTTTCATTTCTTATTTCTTGCATTCTTAGAATAAATCACATAGTTTAATTAGGTGTTTTTTCAATATATCATTTAGTTGCACTATTTTTCTCTTTTATGTAGACACTACCAAATCACATAATCTTAATATTCATTTTAACAATTATCTACCCAAGGCCTACCTATTTAGATTTCATCACCAAGGGGGAAGCCAACTTGGTTTTCTAACCAGGTATAAACATGTGGTTAATGTTATATATTGGATAATCATTAGATACCCTTATCACTATGATATGTGAATTGAGGGGGTAGGCCCCAATACCAATCTAGTACCATTACCAATATAGATTCCTTTCAGTCTAAACATCCTAAAACCATCCGTAGATTACCTTCTAGTTCCTTACTTACAACCAACTTCCTCTCACATCTAAAAGTATAATCTAATCTAATAGTATTTAGGATGACCACTTAGTTAGATTTTACTTTTTTTGTGGTCAACATACCTCTATTTCTTAGAATGGGGACCCTTGTTTCAAATCATGCAAATTTATGCTTTAAAATCAAAAACCAAAGAGAATTAGGTGTAGATGACTTTCAAATTGAAGATAACTAACCAAGTGGAATTTTAAATATGAAAGTCATCCACCCCTAGATCTCACCTAGCCTTATTTCCCATATTTTCATAATCTTTGTTATTTTCTCTCTAAATGTTGTTGATATTTCTATGTTACAGACTTAATGGGATCCCATTTGGGTAAACAATGAACAAATCCAAGGCCTACTATATTTTTAACCTAGACCTTCTAATTTAAATTCAATTTTAAGCAAGATCAATTTTATATGGGAGAAGTTTCTATTTTACACTTAGTTTAAGTTTTAGCCTAGGTCCTAGTCATATTTATTAAATACCACTAAGACCTTAATCTAAAACTTTATGTTAAGTCCTTTATGTCTTATGGTTCATGGGGTCTCTTTTATTATAATCTAAGCTTATCTTAAAATTTATACTATGTTTTAAATTGTATTTGTTAATACAACAAAACTTTAGGCTAAGGATTTATATATTTCCCAAGTATTAACTAAGATTTTATTCCTATAAAATGGATAAAACGGAAATAGGTGGCAAGATCTCAGGGATTCAAAATGGATCAAGGACACATGAAAAAGGTCTAAAGGAAGAGATACATTTCACATTTGTTCACATGTCAAAGAATTAATGACACGGATCAAGGAGTGAACCTAGAAGTGACAAATCGAAAGCTCATGAGTAAAGTGATAGTCAAAAAAGTCAAGCACCAAGATATACTATGCAAGTTAACTATTGTACCAAATATATATAATGGTGCATGATTAAGATCAAAGAAATAAATACTTTATTAAAAGTAAATGTAGTAGTGATAAGTGTATCCATCATGTGAACATTTAAATAGAGATCCAATGGTGTGGAGGTAGAGCCTAGTACATGGAGATCTATAAACCATATTGATCTATGTAATTAGGGTCAATGGTATAATATCAATAGAGACTTTTCAAAGGTCCTAGAACAAGTGATAAAACACCACATGGCATAGAGGCATTTGAGCTATGATGCTTGATTTTTGGGTAATCATAGAGCCCATGGAACTACCAAGTGGTACACTTGCATTTCATCATGTAAATGAGGATCTAATGGTGTGAGTCCTAGGTGGAATTTTTAGAGATATAGACCTAATGAAATTTTGACATGTGTCCTAGGGACAATGGTCACATTTTAGGATTAATAAATAGAATGACATGGAATTTCCACATAGATAGCTCACACTCAAAGATCTTTTTGGTACTTGAGTTCGAGTGTCATCAGATGCATAGTTAGTTGGTTAAGGAATATTCATTTGGTAATTAAGCTTATTTAATATTTTAAAAAGGAATACTATTTTTTAAAGGTATGTGCATCTTATAGATCACATGGCCTATAGGTGAGTCACAATTAAACAAGGTCATTAATTCTATTGTCATTATAAAGGGACACTTCTCTTGGACACATGTCTGAGTTCCATTTAAAAATGGTTGACTTAAAATATCTCATAGGTTAATCTCACAACATATAAAATGAGGTTTTTTCATTTTAGGAAAGGAGGAAGTTTTTTAGATCCAAATTTACTTTGTAAACTTGGAGCAAGTAATACAAGCAAGGAATTATGTAATGTTTGTCCAATATTTGTCTGTGTGTTTACTTTCATGATGGCTTCTTCAATTATTTGGATTCATATTTTGATTTAATTTATTTTTATGGATCCTATATGTGCACATGTTAATGAAAATTTATCAATTTTTACTCATGCTAGGTTGACTAAAAGATCTTAGGTTCATTTCATTCTCTTTTACTTTTCTTGAAGATGTGTAAAAGATATTTTTCCATTGCCTTTCCTTGGAGATTTGCTTGATATATTAGGATTTATGAATATGAAATCTCATGCTATATATTGGTTTAGTGTATAGCTTGATGAAATTTAAGCTCTATCATAATGTCTAGATTGAAGATCAAAAACACCTTCTTTCTACCATACCCTCCCTTTTGCTCCTTTTTTATCAGATTACTGTAGTTTACCTTTTCATTGTTAATATTTAGGATAGATTAAGGTTAAAATTTAGGGTTTGGACATCATTCATTGTAATTAGTTCAAATTAATTTCATCTTAAAAAATATTTAGGACCATGGTTTCTCCCAACAACCATTTACATGTTCATTTTTTGAAATAGTCATTTAGCTTGGCTACTATTCCACCATAAATCTCAGGAAGATCATAACCAATAACTCATGTAATGGATTCTTCAGATATATGAATGATAAGTAGTTCTTAAACACTATATGAATTTTTTGATACATTTAGGTGTATCAACAAGGAAAAATTTGGTGTTAGGAGGTATTAAGCTAAAACTTTGTAAATTTTAAATATCTTTGCTAATTTTAGTAAAATTTTTTTAAATATCAATTGATTCTTTTCATATTTTTTTTATTCTTAACTCATTTATGTAAATATCATAGATATTCATGGTTTAGATGACTATTGTTACTTCCCTTAGACAAAGATTGATTTTTTTGAATATCCATGGGTAAGTGTTGCAAAGGTAGCTCAAACTTTGTAAATCTGCCATGTTTAAGGTTAGTGATAGCAGGTTAGTGATTGATTATTTACATGTTTAGTTTTATTTGAAATTATAAGTGTAAATATCCCTCTCATTCATCATTTTAGATGTATATTTAAGATTATTTAGTTAAATATAATTGTGCTTTACATGCATTTGTGTAATATTATCTTAATGTAACAATCTAATCATTGATATTTTTAAAGATAAGTTTGATACATCATATTTTAAATAGATTGAATATTTTACAAGATATAACTACCATAAGTAAGATCCACATTAAGGTACAACATGGTTAGTTGGATCTTTTATCAATGTGCCTAGCTCGGTACATGACTTACCAAGAAATCTTAAAAGGTATTTGCCTTCTTTCAGTCCTAATAATTTTTTCAAAGATGAAGAACATGTTAAAAGCTTTAAGGATGCTTTGAGACTTATGAATGTAGTTAATGAAGATGTAACATGTATATTGGTTCCATTTACTTTCAAAGATGTTTCATATGAATGGTTACTTAACCTACTTGAGAACTACATTGTCAGTTGGATTAAATTTAATAATTACTTCATTGACCAATTCGGTAAAATTATAAGTCCTTATGTCTTACACCAATAGCTCACCATAGTTAAATGAGATTATAATGAGCCCATAAGAGGCTTTAATGTTATATTTTATAATATCTTTGAATGAACCATATCCCTTTATAGACCTAATGAGGATTTAGTCTTAGATATTTACAAGGATGCTTTGGACCCCATAAATTCTATGTTTCTTAAAATGTATCTTAGAGTCATAAACACCTTAGTATTAGGTTATGTTGAAGTTGTAATAATCAATTATCAAATTCAACCTCAAAGGTCAGCTTACATACGCTATCCCAAATGTCAACCCTAATTTCCCAGCACTAAATATCATTTTTAGTATGAATCAAAATGTGATTGCCTTAAATAAGACACCAGTATCGAAACAATTACCCTTAAACCATGCCCATCTTGGCCAAAATTTAGGGTTATTGAATAATGCTACAAATGGATTTCATCCATAGGGATAGAGATATTTAGGGCCCACAAGTAATAAAAATCAATTTCATAAATTAGAAGCACCAAAGAGTGAGAATGAATCCATACTTAAGATGGTTCAAAACTTGAGAACTGATTTACATCAATTGTAGAAGCAAGTGGGTAATTCTAGGGAAAAATCTAGTAAAAATATGCTTCTCAAAGGTTAAATAGAGTGGGAAATAGGTTTAATGATAACATCAATAATATGTCATCTAAGGACATACATGAAATGAGTCTTTGTGATATAGGTCCACTTGATCCTTGTAATTTTTTTGAAGCATATACATTTGAAACTAACCTTAATCAAGACAATGTTGCAGGGACATCTAGTTTTACAAGGACATCTAAATCCTTAAAAACCACTCTCATGGTAGAGGATTTTAATTTTCCATTCAAAAAAGAAAATGAAAATAAATATTCTTTAGAATAAGGAATAGCCATTCAAGAGGAACAAGCCCATGAATAAGGTCATATTCAAGCTGAACTTTCTTCAAATTATAGCTATGAGGATAATTTATATGAGGTCATTATTGAAATAGAGAGTACTATTGAAGGAGATGATCATTGGAAAAAATTATACCAAGATTTACTGAAATAAATTGAGGTATTCCAAGATAGAAATGTTATATTGGATATCCCAAAGCAAGATGAGTTGGGACTCGATTGGGTATAAGAGATGTCATTCGTCATAGAAAGTGAAGATGAAGAAAGTGTATCAGATTAGGGATTTAAATATAACCTCATCAAAAGGTTGGAAGTATGTGATTAACCTAATTTAAATGGTAAGGTTAAAAATTATTTCATGCCCTTTTAGTTTATCATGATGAAGTAGCCTTTCAGGATGAATTGCAAATTTTTGGTTCAAATATTAGTATTCCATCTCCACCTCAAGTAGAACTTAATAAAAACATTAAGATAAGAATGATAGTTGAGATGCCATCATTGAATGAGGATGATATAATTCACTATCAATATATGAATGAAGGAGAATTATCACTCTTGACATAATACATAAGGAAGTAGGAAGAAGATGACTGGCTATTAGATCCATATCTTCAATCTGGGTACCAGAGAATGGAGATGAGCAATCAAGATACATCACATAGAAGACATGAACATACAAGTTCTCCTATCCATAATAGAAGGAATCATGTTTCAAGGAGTTTTATTAGTTTAGATAACTTATAAATTTATCATGGAGGTAATTTATTTGTGGAGTTAGTTTAGGTAGGTTTTAGATTAGTTTCTTTTCATGTCCCTTGTTTATAAGTAGTGTTTGTAAAAAAAATTTGCTTGCTAATTTTTTTATTTGTGTTTTTTTTGTTTTATTTCTTTTATTTATTCCTTTCTTCTAAATAAGTCATTTTGGATATCCCTCATCTCAACATTCACCTAATTTCTCAAGAACTTCATAGTTCAAAAATGTAGGTGTGACTTCTCAACATTGGTTGATCATGGATTATTGAAATGTGAGCTTGATGTTATAGTTTGGAGAAAATAGAAAAGACTAATGGATATATATTAATTTTTCCTTGATATTTAAGACTTTTTTTTATAGAATCTTGATTCTAATAAGGATTGCACATATGAGATGAAAGCTTGGATTATTTAAACACATTCCTGTTTGCACTTAATAAACATTATTGCCAAGGACAAAGTTTATAACCAAGCATGATATTTTGAAGATCAAAACACTTGACCAAATCTAAAAACATTGCTAACCTAGTTCCCAAACTTTGATAGAGAGTCAAAGATGACTTAAAAAATACAAACATAGGATCTTTATTGTAAAATTCAATAGCTTTCTAAGCAAAGGTGATTATGGTAATCTCCACTAGGGCTATAGATGCTTGGCTAGTAGTGGAACAAGGCCTTGAGTAGAGAAAAAGGTATCTTTGTTAGGGATATGGATGCTTGGATAGTAGTAGATAAATTCTCAAACCTTCCTTGAGCTAAAACATGATGACCATATTTTAGGGCCTAATGTGTTTTTAACCTAGACCTTTTAATTCAAATAAAATTTTAAATGGGATCAATTTTACATGGGAACACTTTATATTTTAATATTAGTTTATGTTTTAGCATAGGTCCTAGTCATATTTATTAAATACCACTATGACCTTAATCTAAAACTTTATGTTAAGTCCTTTATGTCTTATGGTTCACATGGATATTATATTATAAGGTTAGCTTAAATTTTATACCAAGTTTTAAATTATATTTGTTAATACAATAAAACTTTAGGCTAAGGATTTATATATTTCCCAAATATTAACTAAGCTTTTATGACTTCATAAATAGACAAAAGAGTGATAGGTGGTGAGATCTTTGGGCTTCAAAATAGATTTATGACCTATGACAAAGGTCTAAAGTCAAAAAGGGTCTAAATGAGTATTGATGGTGAGAGTTTATTTGTGTATTGATGATCTAATGACACGGATCAAAGAGTGAACCCAAAAGTGAAAAATGTCAAACTCATGGGAAAAGTGATAGTCAGTAAAGTCAAGCACCAAGATATATGGTGCAAGTTAACTCATTCAACAAATATATAATGGTGGATGATCAAGATCAAAGAAATAAAGACTTTTTAAAAATAAAATGTGGTGGTGACAAGTGTCAACATCATGGGAACATCTAAACATAGATCTAATGCTATGAAGGTAGACCCAGTACATGGAGATATATGAACCACATTGATTCATAGAATTGAAATCAAAGGTGTGAGATTAATAGAGAATTTTTAAAGGTCTCAAAAATTGTGAGAATATGGTATGTGGGATAAATTCATTCTAGCTATGATGTCTGATTGTAGGGTACTCAAAGAGTCCATAGAGCTAGCAAGTGGCATGATCACATTCCATCATGTAGATGAGGCTCTGATGGTATGAGTCCTAGGTGTAATTTTTAGAGATCTATACCCAGTGACATGTTAACATGTTTCCTATGGGAAATGGTCAAATTTTAATATTAATAAAAAAATGGCATGGCATTACTACATAGATAACTCACATTGAAAGATATTTTGGTGCTTGAGTTAGAGTGTCATTAGATCCATAGTTAGTTGGGTAAGGAATATTCCTTTTGTAACTTAGCTTGTGTAATATTTTAAAAAGGAATATTCTTTTGTAAAGGAATGTGTAGATTAGAGACCACATGGTCTATAGGTGAGTCATAGTTAAACAAGGTCATTCATTCCATTGTCATCATAAAGGGACACTTATCCTAGGAACATGTCTGAGTTCTTTTTGAAAATGGATAACTTAAACTATCTCATAGGTTGATTTCACTAACTATAAAAGGATATTTTGTCATTGTAGGAAATGGGGATGTTTTTTAGAGCTAGAATAACTTTGTAAACTTGGAGAAATCAATACAAGTAAATAATTCTACAAAATTTATCCAATATTTGTCTATGTATTTACTATCCTGGTTGCTTCCTCTATTATCTAGTTTGATATTTAGATTTGAATTATTTTTCTGGATCCTAGATCTACACATGTTAATCTATATTTGTCAATTTGTGCTTGTGCTAGATTGATTGAAAGATCTTAGGTTCATTTTTTACTCTTTTGCTTTTCTTGAAGATGTGCAAAATTTATTTTTCTATGGAATTAAACCTTTAAAGTGAATTTGATTTCTTATTTTCATTACCTTTTCTTAGACATTTTCTTGATATACAATAAGATCTATGCCTATGCATTTTCATGTTATATATTGGTTAAATACATGTCTTATTGATATTTAAGCTCTATCATAATGTCTAGATTGAATATCATAAAGACCTCCTTTCTACCCTACCCTCCCTTTTGTTCATTTTTGATCAAATCATTGTAGTTCACCTTTTCATTATAAATATTCATGCTAGATTAGGGTTAGACATTATGGTTTGGACATCACTCATTCAAATTAGTATATATTACTTTCATCTTCATAAATATTTAGGACCATGGTTTCTCCCAATAATCATTTATATGGTCATTTTATTAAACAATCATTTAGCTTGGCTGCTACTTCACCATAGATCTTGGGAAGATCACAATCAACAACTCATGCAATGAACTCTTCAGATCTATAAATGAGAACTATTTCTTAAACACTATATGAACCTGATGATATGTTTAGGTACATCAACAACTTTCCAAGTTGATTGATTTTTATTAGCTTAATTATATATCATATTGTAAAAACTTGTATTAACTAGTGTTGGTGCAAAGTTTTGTGTTGTGTGCTTCAATTGGATCAACCTCATTTGACCCAATTAATTATGTGTTTACTTTCATTTATTTCTTTCAAAATTATTTGATTCTTTTCCTTGTTTTAGTATATAGTCATTATGCTTGACATAGTATCTTATAGACTATATGTTTTTACCTTGCCTATAGTACTAGGTAAACCCTATTAATTCTGTACATTTTTTCATCCTTTGTTTCTACTACTAGGTTGACCTTGTCAAATTTGTACACTTTTTTAGCTCCAGTTTCTAGTACTAGGTTGACCCTATCGACTATGTATAGTTCTCAAACCCTATTTTTTATACTAGGTCAACCTAGTTGACTTTGTATCACTTTTTATTTCTTGATTTTCACATCACTCTTATTTTATGCAATCCTTCTCCTTTATCATGAAATTCCTATTTGAAGACAACACTTAGTTGAATTCAATAGATATGATGAGTCTTACCAACCTTCATAGGGTCTCCCATAAGTAACTTAGGGATATTATCTTGGATGAGAGTAATTTTCATATAACCACTCTCACAATGAACTATGGGACCCCTCCTCATTCCTCCTCACTTCATAATCCTCTCTTCTCACTTGAATATAAACATTAATTAAATTATACCCCTAAAATGATATTCTTCATCTCTAAATTTCCTCAACATCAAGGAAATGATCCTTCTACCATTTACCATCTCATGATTAGTGGTCAAGTTAAAGAGCCTCATTCACCTTCTCCCACATTCTCACATGGATTTGGTGATACTAGTTTATTTGATTCTCAGCCTCCTCCCTCTATTTTGACCCTTTTATCATACCATGACTTCTTACTTAATTCATCTACCTCCATGCCTAGTATCTCCACTAAAATCATAGGTTCTACATCTAGTGTTCCTCTTATAAGACCCACTCTCCTCAAATCTTCCACTAGTGAATCATTTTCAACCCATGGTAATCATGCTTCTAGTGCTTCCTCTTATCATCCCTTCACTAGTCCATCTTTTTCCACATAAGTAGATTTTTCTACTAACACCTCACATTCTAACAGTTCCTCTCAATATACTACTAGCACCAATAGTGGTAACCCAAGACACTACTTCCAATTTTAATTCTTTAGATAATTCCAATAATATAGCTCAAACCCATTAGCTTTTATTACAAATATTTAATCAAATAAATACTTTTCAAGCTCATAATAAAAATCAAATGTTGAGAATGAAAAACCACCTTCTACACCTTGAAACTCACCCTCAACCAATTCCTTGGGGCACACATAATAAAAATGTTCCCCCACCTCCTCTTCAGGATGCCCTTGGTAATATTATCCCTCAACCTCCTCTTGTCAACAAGATAATTAAGCATCTTCAAAATGAGGCTCTTACATCTCAAATTTCTACTATTAATATAAAAAATATCACCCCTATCATTTATTCCAATGGGTCAGCCAATCCTACTCTTCATCTAAAAACATTTGGAAATTTATATAAATATTGCGTCAAATTAAATACCTTTACCATTACCAAGCTATTTGGATTTAAAGATAGAATATTAAAATAATGTGAAGAGATGTCCATATATGTTGATGAAACAATAAACACTTCTCATTCCTTTAATTTTCCTCTCATTTTTATGATTCTTGATTATATTGTGCTTCATGCAGATGATCCTAATCTATCCATTAGTGTCTAAATTGGAAATATCCAACTTAAGTGTGCCTTAATTAATTAAGGTTTTGAAACTTGTGTTTCCTCTCTTGATTTTATCAAAACCCTTAGATATTCTAAATACAATCTCAAATCCACACACAACACATGTCAAAGATATAATTGAAGGTATATGCCTCCTTTAGGTTATGTGTGGATTCCCATTACCATCCCACTTATCACCATTTATATGAAGGTGATGATATTGAACTTTCTTCTATCTTATAAAATTCTACTTGTTAGGTCATAGACTCACCATATGAGAGGATTTAATTATTCCACCTACCAATGCATTAAATTCCCTCACAATACACACACACACACACACACACACATATGTATATATGTATGTATGTATATATATATATATATATATATATATATGTATACATATATATATATATATATATATATATATATTTATGTATACATATATATATATATATATATTTATGTATACATATATATATATATATTTATGTATGTATATATACATATATATGTGTGTGTGTGTATATAAGATTAAGGGTGACACAAACCCTTATAATTTCAAGGATGTGGTTTCTTCAAGATTCCTACTCTTTAACCTTTACCTAGTGTTCTATTTCATGAGTCTTAAAGATTCAACTTTCTTGTCAATTCCACTTGAGGTTACAATGATCATCTTGAGCTCATTAGGAATATTCCCCCTAACCTATTATAATCTAATGATGATGAGCCTAATGAGAACAATCACAAGATTAAAAATTTTGATCTCTCACCTCATCTCATCTCTTAGCTTCTTACTTCTTTGTAACCTCATTCTTGAAAACCACCTTGTGATGACATCCCTGTTATTTTAACTAAGACTCAAAATTTTATTCATCACACCTCATAAAATGATAATGTCATCCATACCTATGCCATTGATATTCATAAACCAAATTATGATGATGGTTATACCTTAGATGATCCTTTCTTTGGTAGTCTTATTTAGGCCCATGATGCTAAGATTATCCATTATTGTTCTTCTTTGCTTCAGTATTTTAATACTTCTTCGTGTACTCTATTATTTGTAATTTTATTATTTTTCCTCTTTATCATATGGTAGATATGGTGTGGACACATTTATTTTCTGAAGAACCTCATAGGAGTATGCTTATGGATCATGCTATGATTGGGCCCTATCACTTTGTTAGGTACCAAGACCCCTATAGCCTACTTATCCCTGAGATGTGTGAAAATATCCTTTGAGCTTATTTATACCACACCCATACAAAATAAGAGCCAACTTAAAATCCCATTACTACTCCTAATTTAGCTTAGTATATTCCTGCTTTTAATCCTATCACTCTTTTCATCAAGCATAGTCCAATCCCTTCACCTCCATCACCTTCTCTTGGTGATGGTTTGTTTCATTTATAATAGATGGCTCCATTAACCACCAAATAGGACAATGATTCTTCCCAATATCCTTTCACTTTTGTTACACCTTATCTTTTGAGTACCTCTACCAATCCTAATCATAAGTTTATCTATTTCTTCCATGGCATAGATAATCATTTATTAATTCATTATCATAATTTATGACAATATATGGACACATTGCATCCTTTTACCATCAGTCCTTAGACAAGGCCATACCTCCTTCAAATATATTACTTGATTATATTCCTAAGTATGGATAGGTGTATTATCTTTGGTAACAATGTGGCACCCATCAGACTGATTATTGTCACATCCTTCAACAACATGTAAAATCATATCTTAATTATTCCCACACCTTCTATCATTCCTCCCATAGGTCATTCCCATAATAAGGTTCCCCCTTATTCCATGGTTCCACCTCCCATGGTTCCATCCCATCCTATGGTCCCTACTTCACCTCTTATAACTCCACCCGTGAATATTTCATTTATGGAGCTTCCCTCACCTATGTGTCCTTCTCCACCTATGAGTCACTCACTTGTGGATCCTTCAACACTAGTGATTCCTTCATCTCTCATAGATTCCAATCACATACATTATTTTGAGAATCCCTTGCTTAATATACCTCTTTAGCATAATCCATCAATCATTCCTACCTTTTATGTGGAGGAGATTATTTGTGAAGTATTTTTCCATTTTTTGTTGAAGATAGATGAGACATTAGCTGCAATTCATATCCAACTTCATAGAGACTTATAAGATATTTTGGATAATGTGTGTGGGAAAATCTATTATTAATTATGAACACATGCATGGTTTTATTACATTTTCATTTAGATTGTACATATGCTACAATATTATCTTTATGTATTTTTTATATTATTTTAAATTATGTCAAATTCTTATTTATGTTACATGATAAATTTAATTTTGCCTTATATATTATTTATAATGTAATTTATGTTTGCATATGGATGTATTATTTATGATTGCTTTCATTTCATTCTCGAGTTTCTTTCTTACAAACTCCCTTTTTCTTTTTTCATGATTATTTCCTTTATTATCTCTATATACAAATATAATTATCATTGTGACTTGGTTATACAAGCCTTGTTACCTTTAGTTATTCCTTATTTACCATGTGATCAGTTAGTAAACAATTAAATCTCATTATAATCTCCTTTTACTGGTCCAATTTAGATATTCTTTATTACCTATTTGCAAACTAATCATAAAAAAGGTTGAGACTTGAGATAACATGTTGGTTCATTGTTAAGCCTAAGTGCTCTAGTCAATCTTGGATTTTGTCACTTAGCTTATTTTAGCCTAAGTGTAAAACTTATTTATGTGTATCACTCTATCCCTCATGTTTAGTCATTCCAAGGCCGTATGGAGGAGGAATATTAAAAACCCTTAAAAATATTCAAAATTCAAATCATTTAATAAAAGGTAATGATAAAAAAAGGAAAAAAAAAATCAAAATTATTAAAAATTCAAATCACATTAAAATACATTATTCAAATCACATATAATTCTTCTAGTTGAATCTAAGAATCTATAATTGGCCTCATGATAGATCTAAGGTCCATTAGGGTGTGGTAGGCCAATATATTAGAAAAAGAGAATTAAAAAAAAATAGTGCTACCTAATTTTTCACTTAAGTATTCAATCTTTACATTAGACTGATGACTTTATAAAGGGTTTGAGGAATGAATAACACATTATGGGAATGTAGGTCCATCTTAATTTTATTGTACTAATATGCCTTTATGAGTTGATCTTATTAGCATGCTTATTTGCCTGTATAGCTTTGTGTCTATAGAGAACGGGTTTCCTTTGTACATTGATGGACACTAGTCACTTAGTATCTTCTCATGTCCTTAGTATGTCTCCTATCTCCTAAATTTTTCTCATAACATGCCTAAGTTATGATTTTTACATTCCCTACATTCCTCATATTTTCTCTTGATAATATTGTTTTGTTCACTGATCATTCCCCTAGGGATTCCATTAGTGAGTTACATTGTAAGACCATGGATAAGACCTATCCTTCCTCATAGATTACCATAATTTCAAATTATTATTACCAAAATTCCTTTTTACCATATTTTCCTATTATTCCACCTCATTGGTGTTCCCTTTATAAGTTGCAGTGTAAGACCATGGGCAGGAGCTATCCTTCCTCACAAAATTTTCCAATAATCCAAGTCATAATTAAAAACTACATGTATAAAATATGAGATAAGATGTGATTTATTATGAAGTTAAACATCATTGACATGCTTCCCATCTTGATTTAGTATGTTTTATGTTTCATTCATTTTTATTTCACTTTTATCTTCTTATTTTCTAAATGCATGTAAGAATCTAACCATTTCTTGAATTTTTCATACTTCCCAGCTTGAATTAGTGTGAAAAATTTAAGACCAAGTTTTTCTAATTTTGTTTTTATTTTATACTTCCCAACATGGTTTATTATATTCGATCAACTTCATTTATTGTTTTTATACCATTTTCTCTTTCACATGCTTTCTACTTTAATATATTATTTGCATACTTCCTAATGTGATTTAGTATGATTTTACTTGTTTTAATTTGGTGCCAATTTTTCTCTTAGTTTAAACATAAACTTTTTTCCATCTTACCACCCTTTGGTTTCTTATACTTAATAATTTTCTTATTATTTCACATTTCCCAACATGAAATAGTGTGTAGTACACTTTTGATTGATTATATTTTACCAAGTCTTTTTTGGTTATTTCTTTTTAACCATGCATGTGTCCTACATAATGCTAGAAAATAAAATACAACTCATATATTTCTTATATACTATACAATAACAACTAAAAATAAATATATGTGCTAGAAATAAATATATCCAGCATCCACAACCACAACTATAATGCAAACACATAAAATCAGCATCCAACTTCCAAAAATAGCAATATATATATATATATATATATATATATATATATATATATATATATATATATATATATATATATATATATATATATATATATATATATATATATATATATATATATCATGAGTTTTGATGCAAAGTAAAACAATATACATCATCCCAGATCTAAGGCAAGGGTCTATCATGTCTATCTCATGGCCTAGCCATGCTACCCATAAATGGCTCAAACTATCCCTTTGATTGGTATGTTGTAAAGAGGTTATCCAAGAACTCAATATCATCACATGCCCCTAGAGGTTGGCCACTTGAGCCTGCATTTATGATAACTTGGCATGTAGTTATGATAGTTCATTCATTATATCCATATGTGTGATTCTCTCTTGAGTGAAGGCCTACCATACCTATTCCTCTCATATTCCCACACCTATTGGTGTTTGTGGTTCCTCCCTATATGTTATTACTTTCTTCACTACCTTTCTTACTAGTATAAACTAGGTCCCTAAGGTAGACTCTATCCTCCAATGTTTTCAGGTCATAGGGCACTAGCTCCTTATCAAATATCTCATGGAGTACTCCCATCACTTCAGATCCCCATTTGGTCTCATCCTTTACAACATCTACATAAATCTAATGAGATAGATAATAGATCATTGATATATCTCAAAATCTATCTATCTCTAGTCTATCTTACATAAACTTAAGAAAATTTCAAACCATCTATTATTACCTATCTATGTGTCACCTACTGTCATTTTACCATTTGCACTATTGTCAAGTATGGTCTCCCCATAAACATGTCTTCTAATAACCTCATCTATAGGTCACCATCCAAATTCAAATCTAAGAGTCACTACTCATTTCCATCTCAGGTTATGCCTAAGTAGTCTCTCTATCACCCAACTCTATCATATCCTACCTAATCGATCATCTAGGATGACTACCATCTCTTCTCTCTCCTACTATTGATGTCTTTATTGATAATGCATCCAAGGTGTTCATTTCTCCTCCTAATATGGTGTTGGTGGTGGTTCCTCTACCATTCTTGCATTTAAATCTATCTCCTCTCTCTCTATTTCCCATAATATCACCACCTTTTGAATATCTAGAATCTAAGATATATAGACATTAAACAAGATAACTCTCAATCTAGGATATATCCTCTCTGAGATTATCACTCATATGGATAAGTCTCTCCTCTCCTCTTTTCCATCTGGTACTCCTATTACCATGGGTGTACCTCTTATAGGTAGTACAAGGATAACATAGACATCCTCTAGGGTCATACCTGCCTCAATGGTATCCCCATCCACCTCCCACCTAAATTTATTAGTCAATCATTCCCAAGCTCACAAGAACATGACTATCAAATCTAAACTTAGTGGGATCCTACACATATTTATAATACCTCCTAAACCTAATATAATCAACCTTGCTTGATACTCAATTAACAATGACTCTAAAATGTTTGGGATCCATGACATGTCCACTAAGTGCCAAAACCTCAGATGCCCCTACAGTCATAAAACAACAAAAGATGTATTAGATCATCCATGTCATTTATAACAAAAATACATTCTTTTCAAAATTTTAACAAAATCAAGCCTAATCTACTTTAATTTATTCATTTCTATTCAATTTAACCTATTTATATCCTACTCAGCACTTTCATCCCTCAATCAACCATTATGGGCCTTTTTAGTACTCTTTTGGTCTCTTTCATGCATTTTCATACTATTCTAGTCACTTAATCAAACACCAAGTTGACCAAAATGTCCTTATGTTGACTAGGTTGACTTAATAAACTAAGTTGACCCTTTACTTTTACCCCCTTAGTACTAAGTTGTCATAGTGGATTTTTCTACTAGGTCGATAGTCATGTACTAAGTTGGTCTAGAAAATATACTACGTCGATGCATACCTACTAGGTCGGTAGTGTAGAATCAACAAAATTTCAGCGTACTAGGTTGAATGGGTCAACATAGTTATTTTTGCTTGTTGACCCCTTACATTTCCAATAATAAATGTTTTTTGGTAGTTATTACTCTAATCCCCTCAAACCCATTTCTCTACTTGGTTTTTACTACCCTTAACAACATTTTTGGGTTCATTTTAGTTCCTATAATTTATCTAAATCACAAATTTCTAAAAAACACTTAATTTTAATTAAATATTCAAAAACAAGTTTAAGATTACTAGTTATCTACCTATGTTACACCTGCTACCATCATTGGGATTCCTCTCATCTTGATTATCATTTCCTTGTCATCCTAGCCCATTTTGTCTATTAGAACTCTTTTTCTCTCACCCATAAGTTAAAAATAACAAATGACTTCCTACTCACTCTATTCAAACTTACTTTCCAAAAATCTTAATCATTCAAATATTTTTCATTAGATTCCTTATTTTGCTCATATATTTGTTTTTATTCATCCATTTTAAAATTATAAAATGTTCTAGAATCATAAAGATGTAGAGAATATTTTCCACTACTATATGCCTATCTTCTTATTTTTTTGATTTTTAGCTATTTTTTGAACTAATCTCTACAAGTTTGCCTAATGTTCTTCACATTTTGGATGCCTTCACTTCTCTTGAAATATAATTATTTATTTACAACACTAGGGTAAGTAAAGCTATGTGTATTTTAATTATATCCTTTCATTTATCTTATTTGCTCTTTACTACACTTTACTTAGCATCAATGTTATGTGTTATTCATGTTTTATCCTTGAAACACCATCCCATGTTACACTCACATGGCATGTGATGATATTAGAGTGGGAATATGTAAACACAAAATATTTTCAAAATTTTATCACTTAATAACACTTTGTACCTTGCAAAAACCTATCAGGTCTTAATCTCTCTGATTACACACCTTAAGGGGTGCACTAGGAAAGGGGTGGGAAAACCATTAGTGCTTCATAGAATTTTTTTCCCTTTTTCCACTTTTTATCTACGCACTTGTCTCCTAAAAACCTTATCCCTAAGCTTGTTCTTCTATCTTGCACACTCTCCAATCATTTTCCACCTTTTATCCTCCTTTTCCTAACCTTAGCCCCTTTTTGATTGTCAGTTGTACTAGGTCAACTAGGTTGACCCTATTCAATTTTGGGTAAAATTCACTTAGGGTCTAGGTTAGCTCTTGGCTGACCTAGCCCATGACTTAGTGAATTTTTTTTTTGAAATTGTGTTAGGTTTACTAGTTTAACCCTATCACTCAAAACTTCTAGAAGGGATTAGGGTTAGATTATCCTATATATACAAGTTCATTGCACTATTATTTAGAGAAGATAATAATAAGTAAGAGTTATTATTCATTTACTTATCCACCATTATAATTTAGGAGAAAACTTAGGGTTTTATAATTTATTTATAGATATGGATCTTGTCTTGTGGAAACTTCTTTTGAATGCATTGATAGGTTGTGTATCCTAGAGTTGATTTATCTTTGTCATTTGTACATACCATAAATACCTCTTTTGAATCACCTTAACCAAGGGAGAGATTGAGGCTCTATGGGTTCATATTCAAAGGTAAGTATGACTAAATTTGTTCTTCCTATGTAAGATTATATAGATATGCATCTATACTTATCTTCCATGCATTAGGGTTCTATATACATTTATATGAGTATATGTATCTTATGCCTATTTAATTTTATTATTTCTAACCCCCACTTTATGCCACAATATTTGGTGAGCACTAGATTATATTTTATTTAATTATTCTTAGTTTAGTGAGATATGAAAATATAGGAATTCCTTTGGATTCTTGCATGATTGTGCTTTACTGGAGGATTTGTAACCCTCCATAGCATAATTTATTATGGTAATAAATCCTATAATAAATTATAATGAGTCCCCATATTGGTCATGTTCCAAATTATCTAATGTGACCCCAATCAGAAGTGTAAGATATGATATAACTTATTTGAGTTAGGATTGATTTATAGACATTATGTATTTCTTGACATTCTACCCTTTCATATAAATTTGGTTTATTTGTAGGAAACTAGAGTTTCACCATTGAAATTATTTCATGTGATATTCTATATCTAAAAATACATTTATAAACTTAAATAATATGTGTAATAGGTGAAACAATTTGTTTTTTATCATATTTAATAGGGACAAGTTATTCATTAATGGACTCAAATGTTTTCATGCTATTATCCACTTAAAATGGTCATATACAAGAATATTATCTAATTAGTCCTCTATTTTTTCACTATTAATATCATGTATTCTCTTTTTTTATATATCAATCACTAGTTACAATCAACTGGGACAAGTATATAGTTAACAAACTTGAGCATCTTATGTTGTAGTCCACTTACAATGAACCTATCTAGGAGTAGTTTAATATGATTTTTTTCTCCCAAGCATGAATAGCTACATCTTGTACTGATGTTCATTTTTAGCATCTAAAAACATCAACAAAAATTTATGAGCTAAGTACATTTCTTCTTAGTGTTTTCTACAAATAATAGTTTTCCACATTTATCAATTCTCAAAATTAGAAGTGTTGGTTTTTTTACATATTTAGCATTCTAGTATATATCTAGTTTTATGCCTATTAATCAAGCAACATTTATTTTTTTTATCAATATTATTTATAAGGATTAATTGAATGGGTTTCAACCCATGAGAAACATTAGTTATCTCTTGAATTTTATACCAAGATCTAATTTTAAAAATAAGGTAAGGCATAGATTAACACCCATGGAAAATGAATAGGTGAGTATATAACCTCATGTGCATTTATAAGAATTATATCACCCTCTAAATGTGGATAAAAAAATTTGGGCATAGATTATAGACCCATAAACAATATAAAAAATAACTTAAATATTTTCATTACTTCTGATGGATGACTTCATGGATTATTTGAATGTATAATTTTACTTCAAAAATATTGATTTAAAGAGTGGGTATCACTAAATATATTTTTTAGAAAGTGATAAATTAAAGACCACATTTGAGATAAATAATGGTTTGTAGATTGATTCATTTTTCCATTTGGTTTGACAAATGTACTAAGCACATTTATGATACTTATTAATGAAGTCTTAAAGTTATGTTTGGGTATTTTTTAGGATAGGAACACAATAAATACATTGATTATTTAATTTCATGTGAATGTCGAATTTTATTATCTTATGTAGTGTATAAATTATTATAGTGACTACTTTATTTAGGTAAAATATGTTGAATTGAAGCCTTAATATGTTGTCTTAAAATGTAAATTATAATTCATACTAATCTTGAAATTGGTTATCTCCTATATGCAATATAATGGATGTTATTTATCTTCCACCATATATGAATATTCTTACTTTAGGTTTTTTGGAATTTTTTTATTATACAAATGTCTTAGTATGCTACATCTGATATAAAATTCTAGGTTCATTAACTTATAAGTTGTGGGGAATGCTTCTAGATTTTTTTTTTCATTACATAATGGAAATAAGAAATTTTTTTGGATGAGGTTTTTCTTAGGCTAGAGGGATAATCAAAATAAACCCCTACCAACACCTATTGATCATGTTGAATTTATAATAAGTTTTTTAAAAACCATTTATACATGTTTGGAGTAATTATAATTTAATAAGATAAAGGCAAAAAACAACATGAATAAGGTGAAAAGGGATGCAAAGGTGCCCATTATAAGAAAGAGAGTGATCTTAGACACAAAAGAACAAATATATAATATTTTAATATGGGAAAATAGCTATAAGGGGAATGTCATACAGTGGATTATAATCCATTAATATAATATTGGAACCTTGTAACACCACTTAAGTTCACTAGAAAGGATACTACTGACATCATAGAGGGCTTGTTAGTTAGTATGAATAACTACATGATGTTTTAAGACATGGGTTCTAGTGTTACAATTCATATTTTATTTTTGGACTTAACTAGGATGAATCCTTATGGTGTGAGCATATTATCACCTTAAATGGGATATTATTTGGATTCCATTACTTTATATAAGTTCAAAAATTAGATTTTACCACTATGAATAGAATATTTAAAATTTTAATATGTTGCAATAGGTACATATTTTAATGGTTGATTATGAGATTAAAAAATTGGCCTCTTTATATATGTGAACTATATGTAGGATGAGGATGAAACAATATCCATGTTAAATTTTGGCCTACATGAGAGCATGGTGCACAATGTGAACATGACCAAGCTAAAAACCATGGCTTTAGTTATTACATCATCCCACAAAGTAGAAGATAAATAAAATACTCAACTTAGGTCAATATAGGAAATAAAGCTAAGGGATTATTGACCTAATAATAACTTTATAACTCCATATAAATGGTTTAGATAGTTTTATCCAAGGAATAATTTTACTAAGATAGTAATTTTTCCAATGTTAAAAGTTAGCAGGGATGGAGTAATACCCAAAGTTATCAAAGAGCACTATAATATTTAAAATAATATGCCAACTACTTGGTCCAAAATCATTCTTGTTTAACTCAAAGCTCCTATTGAAGGAATTTTATGTATGGAAAAGATCATTTTTAGAGGTTTTTACCAGAGTTAAGAGATGAGAGACGAGGCATGTCATAATATTTGAAAATATGTCATAGTATAAAATATATATGAAATGAATTGAGACATGAATATTGAGACTTGATGTATGATTTATAGTCTTTCAATTTTAGTTATATTAGTTTTAAGAGTTATAGATAATTTTAATTCTCCATTTGTTGTTAATCATGTTTACATGCAATTTAGTAATTTTAAAGAGAGGTAAAATGTTGAGTTTGAAATAGATATATGATATTCATTATATTGAGTTTATCAATAAATTCAAGATGGATATAGGATTTATTAAGTCATATAAATCTTTACATTGCTCTCATAGAATTAAATTATGTGATATTGAGATTGTATTGGATTCATGTCCATAACAAAAATAATTACTATTTTGAGATACTAAGAGTGTATTGGATTAATGTTTGGATGATTTAGGGAACTATTTAGTGATCCAAAGATCAATAATACATGGGGTATTACAAATTATATCTTCCTTTCAAGCCAAAAATTTGATGAGGAAAGGTAACTAGTTGTATTCTATTCACATTGATAATATTTCTATGAAGGAACCTCCTCTTTGGAATATTACCATGTTTTGTAAGATTTCAAATATGTATTTCCAAATGATCTACCAATTTTATCTCCTCATATAAAATTTAGAATATCTATATACATAGTTATATGGTCATAACTAGTTTTTAAATTCCCATATAGGAAGAATATTTTGAATATTTATTTTTAAAGATTCAATTATATAAACAGGTGAAATGGTATAATTTGACTATGTTTTTCCCCTTAAGGATAACTAGTGATCTTCATGAATAATAATGATAACTTCTTGTGGTTATGAATATATTATTGTATGTTAGATAATGTGACCATCAATCACATGTATCATCTTCCTAACATATATGGTATTTCCTATAAAATTAAAGGATGTTTTTTTTCAAAGATAGACCTTCATTTAACTTATGATAAATAAGGATAAGGTAGTAATTCCCAAGATATCTTTAATGAGATGTTAAGATCATTAAAATTTCATGATTATGAATTTTATCTTAATAAATGCTCCTAAAAATTTCATCAGACTGATGAAAAATATGTCCAGGGACTATTTAGATCACTTTATGTTGATATTTTTATAATACATATTTATCTAATCTAATAATGAGTGGGAACACAATAAGCACTTGAATTTAGCTATGTAAAAATTGAAAGATAATAAATTGTATGGAAATATTTTAAATTGTTTGTGGATTCTAAAAATATTAAATCCATTATATAATTTCCAACACCAGACAATGTGTATGAGGTATACAAATTATTGGGTTTGTAAGGGTATTGTTGGATATTTTTAGATAATTTATCTAATATATCTAACCACATCACCTTATTGAATTCAATTATAATAATTAGGAAGCATTTTTAGAATCTTAACGATTTATTGACCTTTGCATCCACCCTTCAAGTACCAAATCCTAATGGGTATTTTATGGTTGGAATAATATATTGCAAAGGAAAGTTAATAAATTACATGTGTTTTATGTTTAAGTATTATGATTCAAAATATTTTAATCATGAATTAGATATAAACAAAATAGTTCACACAATTTAGATATGGAGACATTTATTTTTATAGAAACCTTATGAACTTAAGATTGATGACAAAATTCTATAGCTTATATTCACAAAAACTAACTTCAATCAAAAGAAATGGACATGGTTGGAGTTTTCAAGTGACTATGACATTGTAATTTTATATGTGAAGGGTAAGAAAAACTAGGTTTCATATTTTATTTATCAAAATAGATACATTTATACCATGTCCCACATCTAGTATACTCTCAAAGGCCTAGTTTTGGAGTAAAAATTTGGGAATGATTTATATGTAAGTCATGGTGGGTCTATCACAAAATCATATCGATAGTAAATATTCAAAGTTTTCCTTAAACATTAATGATTTTTTGAGGTTTAAATGCACTTTTTTACTATAATTAGGAGATATCAAGAATAAAATGTTAGATGATATTTGTTATGATTTTATTTATCCCACTTAGGAATCATGAAAATAACTCATTAACTTATACAACTCTATTATTGGCTATGGATTAAATAGGAAATATATATTTTTTGTCCATATTTTTGGAGTGTTATAGAGTGAAAGAAACACATTTTTATCTATGACATTAACTGCATCATCATGATGTGTCAAATGAAGCTAGGAATTTATATTTAAGGATTTCATTTCTAAAATTTCTAAAATTTGAAACATGAACAATGCATTTTTTTATAAACTAACTGATGTGTCCCACTTAATCACATGGAATTTAAAATATGATACTCTAGATACATTAATAAGGTTTGTAAAGGACAAGTCTGATTTCATGGTGTACCTAAATTTATTACATTTTATAGTTAATAATTTCACATCTTAGTTTTTGACCTCTTTGATAGTTGACTTGCATAGAAAATTAAACATTAGTTCATCTTACCATTTATAAATATATGGGAAAACTTAGATAATGAATCATGTTTTGGAATACATATTTCTTGTGTGTTAGGTATCAATAAATCAAGTGGTAATATCTTCTTCCCTTGGTATAGTTTTATTATAATATCACCTATCACTCTTCTTTGAGTATGTCTCCATTTTATTCACTATATGGGTGAAAATGTAGGACCCCACATTGTTGGTTTAGTTTGGATAATATATTGATTTTTGGACTAGAGTTACTCCATTACTATTACTCATAGATGTGAACCATTAACAAAAGCATTAAATAAGCCTTCAGTAGATAACAGAGGTATGTAAATTTGAAGATAATCCATGGATAGTTTCAAGTTGGGTATAAAGTGTTTATTTTATCTATCCATAAAAAATGGATTAAATTTTTAAATTCTTCAAATCTTTCTTTGAGGTTCATTGACCATTTCAAAATTGTATATAAGATCAACCATATGGATTTTAGATTTTATTTTCCACCATGTCTTTCTATGATTCATGATGTATTTCATATTTATTTACTATGGTAGTATGTTACTAACCCATCACATGTGACCAATTGGAAATATTTATAGGTGATGGGCAAGGGCTTAATTAATATTGATATTATAAAAATCTTGGATCATTAATTATTTTAAAATAAGAATATTCACCAAGTATTGGTCTATTTGAACTAATTTAATGAACATAACACTATCTAGGATGATGAATATATCATCTGAAGAGACTATCCATTTTTTTTTTCAACACTAATTTAGTGCTCTACTAAGTGAGGGAGGATATCATATCCCTATTTTGGTATTTATATGAAAATTTAATTTGTGATGTTACATTATTTATACACATACTATTATTATTATTGTGGCCAATTGACATCAAATGTTTGATATTTTTGGACCCTTTTTATTTCAATGTTGTCTTATGGTTGTGGATAATGATTCAAACATCATTATTGATTGATTATTTTTATAGTTACATGTGATGTTTATGATCTATTATTGGTTTCATATGTTTATATATGACATAATTATTTCATACCATTATGAGTTTTATGTTATATTATTCATTATGATATTTTAGTTATTTAGATTATCATTTACTATCATATACTACAAATTTAATATATGGATGAAGGTATGTAGGAGAAACAAACTTCGATAGGCCATTAGTATATCTAAATATAGCACAATGATTTTAAATTTTTTTTTTATGTTTATTAATTAGGCGTTATTTTTTATGGGTGTCACATTTTATTCCTTTTTTTAAACTTATAACCATACACATATGTATGTCTATTTATGAGTTCAGTTTTAACTTGATTGATGTGTTTTTATTTTCATTATTTTTTTAACCATATGAACCCGTTAACACTTAGTCAATTGTATGGTTGTCTCAAGTATTTATGCATGTTTTTATGTATTTCTATGAATATAAAGTGGTAGTGATAGTATGTAATTTATTATATTTCCTAGAGTATGCATGAATTATGGATAGTAGAAAAGAATTAATATATAATATTAACATAAAACATTTTTCAATTTTAAAGTCTTAATGAAGGTTTTGTTTTAGTATAAATTTAGAAGTTACACTAAAGTAACTATTGAATAAAAAGGATTATAAAGTGTTCCATGCATAATTTATAATTATACTAATGTAGTCTAATCCACACGATTATTAGGAATTAACTAAGGAACTTAGGGAACGTGAATTTCTTATGATTTCACTTAAAATCTTTTTTTGTATTTTTTTTGGGATTGCATGGTTGAGAATGGCAGAGGGAAGTATAAGTTTGAAACCCTAGGTTTAAGAGTTCACACTACTTGATCAATAATGTTTTGCATGAGGTATTATAAGCATTAGGATGTTTATAAGATGAAGAAAACATTGAAAAACTATGTTCAAAGAGGAATTATGGAAGTAAATAGTGAAATACATTTGGAATATTGAAGAATAGTTATAAACATGGATAGTAAGAAATATCTCCCACTATACTTAGAATCAACACTTCCATTTATAGCACACCAAAATTAGTTTTACAGTATGTTATAATATTATATAGGGGTGTGTGTTGTAAATTGATACCATGGGAATATTAAAGAAAACCATAAAATGATTGAAGGAAATGGATCAAGTGGAAGTATTACAAGGAATAAAAGGTACAAATAGTTTAGTAATTATAAACATAAAGTAAGCACATTTGCATCAATGTTGTATAGATATTGAATAATTTTGGATTATTACAATTTATTGGGTTAGATTTATAAAGATTGTATTATTTTTGTAAACCGTTTTAGTTGATAGACTTGTAAAAAATATGTAGTTGTTTTGATTTTGATTTTATACTAGCCTTAATTTTTGTCTTTCTTTTGACTAGCCATAAGTGTCTATGTTGTCATTTTAAAATCCTTACTAGTTGTGTTTTATTTTATGGCCCATGTGGTTATATTAAATCTGATAAACCCTGTTATTATGATATTGATGTTTAATAATCCATAATGGTTTTATTGTTAGCTTATAATTTATTGTCCCTAATGGTTTTATAGTATCACTTAATCTATTAACCATGATGGTTATGTTGACATTAGCCGTGATGATTATGTTGACATGGTATTAGTCCTAGTAGTTGTTGTATTAATGGTTTAGCCTAGTGGTTATAATAATTTTCCAAGAAATACCTATTGGATATGTTGTATCTATAATAATCTTATTAATTGTACTTCACACATCATCATGCAGGATTATTTCTTGCAACCTTTTCAAAATTCATATATTTATGAATGTGTTAATACTAATTTAATCATAAAGGAAAGATTCTAGTTTCTAATTCATTACATATTTATTTAATTTGATATAAATCCATTCAATTTTTTCATTATATATTTTTAAGAAAATGAATTATGGTTAATTTGGTTTTTGTAAGAATATATATATGGACTGTTGTATTAAGTGTGCATCCAATTTAATCTAGGTAGAAATACTTAGAAAATTTAGGTTTAAGGCATGTAGATTAGTTTTCTGGTTATTTTTGTATTGCATTATTGGCCAATACATGTTAATATTAGTATTGATTTTTCCATTTATAGTCACTTTTGTATAGTTATATTTATTGTTATATTTGTCTCCTTGAGTATGATAAGAACAAGAGAGAAAGATATTTAGACCTTTATGAAATTATTTACTGAGGAAATGTCTTAGAATGGGTACCCATGACTCTAAAATTATAATTGGGCTTACTCACCCCCCATACTTCTAATTAGCTTTCTTAAGGGAGACAAACTACACTTATTGCTCTGAGTTGGTTTATCATTATTTGTTAATCTCATTTTATGTTTAAGTTTTTTTACATCTAATCTCTAGGTATAACAACTAATATTAATGAACATTATTTTTATTTAATCCCTAATACACATTTATTCTTGGGGTATATATGGCCACATATTGAGGTATCTTTATCCCCACTCCTAAATTTTTTTACGTTGAGTTCTAATGTACTTTTGATCAGATGTGGATATTTATTATAGTAGTTATTCTAAGCTTCATATTAATTTTTTCAAATGATTATTTTGTCTTGTTCAATGAGGGTTAATTCATATAAAAAAATGATTTATATGTATTTTTATATTTACTTATTGAAATAATTTTAAGATCAGTCATATGATTTTATAATAGATGTTATTTTTAGTTTATGTGTAAATTGTAATGTTGGATACAGTGTACTTATTTTGATTATTTTTTATATTTAATCTTATTCTTCATAAAGTTATTTGATGTGCACTGATCTATGAATGTATAATATCATGTAATTATTTTTGAGAATGTTATAATTATACATAATTTTTAATTTAATAAATAAAAACATTCAAAATAGTATATTGAAACATGGATAGTTGTTCAAATTACACATATATTTAAAGGAAAACATTTTTGTGAAATTGTTATGGTCATATTATATAGGTTTTGGACTACTACTCCTAATTTAGACTAATTTTTTAATTCATTGAAACTCTTATATTGGTTTTATGTTCCCCATTTTTAATGAATGTAGAAGAGATAATAGCTATGAAATGATAGTTTATATGATCAAAATCTCTTAAAAGTTTTAATTGTAAAACCTTAGGCATGATTATGTTTCATTATATTGAACTAGATGCATATTATTGCTGTGGTTTGAATTTAGATACTATAATAAAGTTTTATAAGCTATGTATTAACATGAAATATTAATGTTAAATTATTATTATACAAAATTGAGAAATGTGGTTTTTTAATATATGGTATCTATTGGAAAATGAGAACATGGTTTAAATATATTTTACACAAGAATTATTATTTATTGATTCATGACATGTGTAGTTGATTAAAACTATAAATGGTGCATAATAATTATACCACTAGTTATATTATATGGTTGTAGATAGTGATATAATCATATGATCTTTTATTGATTAAATAATATGCTTTAAATTCTATTGAATTAATGTTAGATATGAATCATTTTTGAAAAAAAATTAAATAGTTTGATTAATCATATCAACCACCTTAGATGTACTTGGAATTCTTCTTAAATAATTAATATGGTTATTTTGATGTATTGAGGAATCAATAAATGTATGAGGGTTATTTATGAATTAAATATCTTGTTACCTATACTCTATTAATGGATCATATTATAGGTTATAACATTGTATTAATTTGTTTAGATTATATATCCATTAAAGAATAAGGTAAATGAAACATGTTACACAATATTAATTTCATATAATCCCAATGGTGGTGTTCTATCTAAGTAAATTTGAATGCCTATTATGTTTATTGAACCTAATCTAGAATGTATGTCATTTGTCTTGCTTAATAAAATAATAATTTATGCTTATAATTGATTGACCAAGAGTTATATTTTATGTGGATAATATGGGCAAACATATTAAACATAAAGGCATGAAAATATGTGGAGAAGAAGTTTTGCATGTTAAGAATAATTTAAGGCATTAGGGTACATGGTAAACTATAAAGATTTTGCATTGGGGTATAAAATTCATAGTATTATATACACCCTCTTCCCATTATTTGTAAAATAAAACCTTACATTTGGATATGATAGATGTTGTCCCCCCAAAAATATCACTCATTTTTGGGACAACATTTGAACTATTGTGGTCCTACAGACCAAAATTATCTCTTCCTTTTTTGAAATTTGTCCTGGGCATTCAAATTCCTCATTTTTCAAGCTTCTCAAGAATCTACAAACTCTACAGGCTTGAATCTATGGACTCTATAGGCCAAGTTCAAAATGCTTTACAGGTTGATTTCTACATGTTCAAAGGCTTCTACAGGTGAGTTCAATCAAAAGAATCAATTTCCAACACTTAGTCATTTTTGGGATTTGTTTTAACACCTTGGTTCAATCAAAAATGTCCATCAGCAAGCATCTAAGGATAAAACCATTGAACCATTGAACCGTTGAACCTTGAACCATTTTGGTTCAATGGGTTCAACAAGTTTAAAGGTTCAACATCATCGGCAAGATTTAAGCACTTCATCAAGGTTCAAAGTTCAATCACTTCAAGGTTCAACAGCTTCAAAACACTTATCAAAGAGAAGAAGGCTTGAATCATTGAACTGTTGAACCATTGAACAACTTTGGTTTAAAGGTTCAATGGGTTCAAGGTTTAATAGGTTCAATGCATTTGTTTCAATGAAGGAATTTCCAAAAGACTTAGCCAAATCAAAGGGATCATCAGCTTGGTTCAAAGCTTGGTTTAAAGCATGGTTCAAAGATTGTTTTAACAGTTAGCTCAAAGGAGAAGTTCAAAGCAAAAGTTCAAAAGATCCTCTTGAAGGACAAAGTGTCCCTTGTTGAGGGAACTTGGTTGACAAAAACACCCTTTAGAAGGGTCATTTTCAAAGAAGCCGCCAAGGTAAATTCTTTTAGATTTTTGTTTAAGGTAGTTGAAAAATTCTAAGGCATAATTCCTTCAAACTTTTTGTCTAAAGGAATTCCTTCAGACAAATTTTTTGAAATAATTTGGGAAAGCAGCTGTGGGAGGAAAACCCAAAGGAATTTCCAAATATGAAAGGCAAAGCAATCGAAACAATTCCGTAGACTTTTTGTCTACAGGATATTTTTGTAGACTTTTTATCTACAGGGAAATGTCCATGGAAAAAGCCTGGGGAAAATGCCCATGAAAAAAGCTCAAGGAAAATACCCATGGAGAAAGACTGGGGAAAAAGTTTGCAGGAATGTCTATGAGAGACTCCAAAGAAAAGGCCGTCAAAGGATCCTGAAGGGTAGGTGCCCTTGCGGGGGACTCTCAATTGCCAACTTAAAATACACTTCCCCAAAGCTGAAGGGTCACCTTCCCTTTGGGAGGATGCAAAATAGGAAAGTCAAAGAAGGACCAAGGGGTGATGTCCCTGAAGATGTCAAATTCAAGAATAGCAAACTAGCTATTGAAAATGTAGTGACAGGTGTGCAAACGTCAATTTCAAAGCTCATAAAATAGTTGTTGATCCTTGTAATATATAGACCCAAATGCATTCACGGGATTTAAGGCTAAGATCATAAAGAAGTGATTAAGGAATAGAGTATCAAATTGAATTAAGGACCCAATTCAATTAACTAGAAAGGGAAGAATGATGAAGAAGGATCAGATTGCCAGGTGGACATTGAAAGATGCAAACTTTCAATAGCATGACTCGTTTCTCTACATTGAAAAAAGAAAATGGGTAGATGCCCCTAAATTCTAGCCTATTTTCTTAATAAATTTCAATGCAACATGACGTGTTAATGTTCCCAAGTCCATCTTGAAGAGGCTACATAAGGGACTCTCTTGTTAGTGTAAAAAGATATCTCTCTCTGACAATGAGAAATGAAACTCTACCCAAATTGAAAGGCATTACTGAGACTTTGAGCTCAGATTGTTGATCATATTTTATTATTGGAATAAGAAAGTAGGTGAATTTTTAGACTTTGTGTTATAATATCTTTGTTGTCAGGGAAACTATTCTTATGTCTTTTTCCTTAATATATTTTATGTTCCTTTAATTCAACAAGCAAGATTAGTGAAAATAGCTAGGAAGGTGTCCTAAAGTCAACTATGGAGAGACTTTGTGCCCCCATAATATCCTTCAGTGTGTTTTATTTTTGTTTCTATGTAAAGGACCTTGGGTCAACTTTGTGCCCTCATTGTCCTTCGTATCTCACTCTTGGGCAATTCAGGTGGAGACTTTGTGCTACATCTCAATTTGTTGGTTACTACATCCTTGTTTACATTTTGCAATTATTACCAAGAGTATTCTTATGGATTAATGACTAATACTTCTAAAATAAGAGGAGTTCTTTCTATCATTTCCCTTGAGATTTCTCCTTTGATCCACATGCATCATCTCTAAAAAAAGAGAGATGGATGGTTTGTCCTACCCTTGAGTATTATTTTCTATATATATATATATATATATATATATAGCATATCTATAGGGAACCTCCCCTTGATGAGAGGAGAGATTAGTCTCCTTTTGATGTGGTAAACCTACACATTTGGATGACCAATCTTCTTACTTTGGCTAATCAAACCTATTTTGTTTATCAGTATGTTGATCGACAAAATATTCAACCAACAATTTTTGGTGACTCCGCTAGGGATATACATAATTTTGTGCAATTTAGAACCTCAAGTTTTAGATTGAAACATCACCTATATAACCCATTATCATTATAACCCTTATCCATTATAGACTCTAGTGACTCCGTTTCATATCTTACCCATTATTCATTATAGCCTTACCATCTTCCTCCACCTCCATTATTTTATCTAGTTTGCAAAACTAGAGCTATTGGGAAAGAGTGTGTAGTTTGAAGCCTCAAGCCTCAAGCAGAAGCTGAGCCAGTCCTTTTCCATTTTTGTTTTATAATCTAGCTACTCCATCTAGATTTGTTATCTTTTTTTTCTTAGTTAAATCATGGCAGTTTGAGGCCCCTGGGGTAACTCTTTTGGCCCACTCAATTTGACTCCACCTCTGCATGAACTCCCACGTAGTTCAAGAAAGAATTTCCCCAAACTCTTTGGTGATGGGATAGTTCACCTTGATGAACACATTACAGCCTTCAGCATAGCCTGTGGTGTTACATGGGTGGAATTTTAAGATGTGGTAGTCAAGATTTTTGTGGAGATGCTACAAAGTGCTTCTACAGATTGGTTTTACCATCTACAAGTTGGATTAGTGACTGACTAGGATATACTCAAAGCCAAGTTTGAAGTAAGGTTCAAGCCTATAAAAGATGTACATGCCTTGCTAGCCTAGCTCACTCAGATGAAAAAAGAGCCTCATGAGCTTATGAGGAATTTTATTGCTAGGTTTGACAAGCTGAGGCACAAGATTCCCATGGTTACCTAGCTGACACCTCAGAACCTCAAATGCTTCTTCATCAATTCACAACTACATAAAGTGAGTTTTTTGCTAAGATGAGCTGGTCATATAGATCATTTTATAGCTTAGGAATTGGCTACTAACGTAGAAGATGACCTTATCTTGGTAAGAAAGATAAGGAGAGACCTAAATAAAGGTAAACCCTCTTCATAATTTGAATACTCACCCACAGTCACCATTGACCCAATGGTACAAAAGCTGGCAAATGAATTGCTATCCTTGAAAAGGTAAATGGCACAAAGTATGTCTTCTACTCCTCTATATAAAGATATACCAAGGAGGACATTCCCTAATCAACCATATCAAGGCAATGCTACCAGAAGTCAAGGGAAACAAAATCATCTTCCTCCCCCATAGAGGAACCCTATCCTTGAAGCACCTCTAACCAACTTATTAGTTGGATATTTGGAAATAAAACATGTTTCCTATTTTCAACCTGAGTTCGAGCAAGAAAATGGCATTGATCTCTTCAGGGAGGATCTAGAAGAATCAGCTGGTGACTCCCACATTAGTTTCCTAAATTTCTAAGATGAACCCAAAAGTAAAGGTGAAGCAATTGAAGAATCATATACAATATTCACCAAGTCCTATAATCAGTCAGCCCAGTAGGCTGACAAAGAGAAGACAAAGGAGTGATTCCAACCAGTAATTTTAATTTCTAAGTAGAGAACCCCTCTTTCTTTCCAATCAAAGGACTTGGTGATTGCCAAAGAAGTAAGTACATTGAACATCTCTACACTTTCTACTTCAAATTCACAGATCAGTCCTCCCCCTCCCAAAAACCAAAAGGATGAACTCCCATTCTCTCTTTGAAATCCATCTCAGTCATTTGCCATGATTAATCATGTCAAGAAATCCAAAATTTAGATGACTAAGTTTGAATTCCTATAAGCCAATCCTAAGCAATTAAACATTGGTGGAGAACCAGGTGTGGACCTGTCTGAGGTAAAGATTATGGTTACCCAAACATCAGCCCCTACAGCTCAAATTCTATTTGAGCCTTCAAGTAGGGATAATTACCTCTTAACCATAGAGGATGCTCATGTCTCAGTTGATGAAAGTCTTATAGCTGCCAATCTAGGATTTCATTCAAACAAGGCATTAGCAAAATTAGTGTTGACGACTAGAGATTGCACCTAATGGTAGGAAAATAGGTTCCTACCTTCTCCCCACAACATGGAAACTCCTCTCTTGCCTGTGGGATGGCGAAGCAGGAGAGGAGAGTCTCTAGGTATGGGCTAGTTCCCTCTGATGTATCTTTTTTGTTTTAGGTAGTGCAAAATATAGATATATAGATATACTGGGGGGATGAAAAGGGAAGAAAGTGCAAGAAAGCAAATAGCCTACTCTAAAGAGGTGATACACCAAAAATGAAATAACCTTCCCACCTCCACACTCAGGATCAAATAAAACATATATACACTGAGACATGGCAGAAAGACCAGGCTACTAGAGATGACAGGGAGGTTCCTATGGAAAGCACAAGAAATAGGGACTCACCAAGGTGCTAAGAAATACACACTATAAGTGACCTCTCCTATTCTATACCTCTAAAATAGAACTCTACTCCTGGCGGTAGCAGACAATGGCACTTTGTAGATGACTGGTTTGCTGGTGCTGGACTTGTGAGAGCATCAAGGAATAATGACTAGACACAGACCAACATTCAAGGCATACACAAAAAAATCCATCCAAGAAAGAGGTAAAAACTATCTTTTATTGATTCAGGTGGAGAATTTGGAGAGCTGTGCTCTTTACAAAATTGGAGAAGATTCTTAAAAATGACCAAGTCTACATATTTATATCGGAAGAGCCAAGAGGAGTCTCATTGGGCTTTGCTTGCAAGTGGCTGCTTGAGTCTTCATTGGGAAGAGGGAAAACACTATAGATGACATCATAAGTCTACTGGGACCATGCTTGCTACCTCATTTTGCATGTGGCCTACTCTTCTACCTACTGGGTGGGCCTTTTTTTGTGTTCTATAGGCCTTTTTTTCTATCTAATGTTGTGAGTGGTAACTTTACCACTTAATGTCATGGACTGCACGTGGCAATTTTATCGACGCTAGCTGATTTACTATCATGTACGGCAGTTTTGCTGACGTCAACTGTGTTAGCTATCGTGCGTGGTAGTTTTGCTGACACTAGCTGAGTTTGCAATCTTCTTTTCTCTATCGACTACTTCTCATGGCAATTTTGCTACCCATTGCTTGTGTTGGTAGTCTCTTTTTCCTTGCCTACTGCTGTGTGTGGTAGTTTTGCCACCCATTGCTTAAAACTTTGAATTTTTTTTAGTTCTTAGATGCATTGAACCATTAACTTGAACTTTTTCATTGAACCAAAGCACTAGAACCTTTTTTTGAACTGAGCATGAACCTAAAGATGGACAACAACCCAAAATTGACTGGCCTTTCATGGCTTTTGAAGAGGGTGACCAAAATTTTGCTAGAGGGGCAAAATTGGGTCAACAAATTGGTGACTCCTAAGGGAAGCATGCCTGCTATGCTTAAGACCCAGTTGCCTTTGAATATCCATTGGGTGTGGAGTTAGATGTAGCTTGAAATAATTAATAACAGCCCAAAAGATCCCAAGATCAAAAATACAAAATTTACCCCCACACGCAAAGGGAAACACACAAGATTAAAAACAACTAACTATGCAAATTGCACTTAGGAAAAATAGGGAAAACAACTAAAAGCAAACTATTATATACAGCTAACCAGGAATGTTTGCATCCCTCCTAGATCAAAAGGAAAGTTTCTCAAGTCCCCTTCCTGGCAAGAAGACTTACGGTGGTAGGCAAGTAGCTGAAAGAAAATGAGATTTGGTGACTTACTCTTCCTACCTGTCACCTGAGTTGGCTGGAAACCGAGGGGATCAAAATCAAACATGCCTCCAATATATACATATTTTGATTGTCCCTGGAGGCTTGTTAAATTTTGGTCTTTGATATTGGTGCTCCTCACCAAGAAATCAATCGCTATCAACTCATCACCGTGAGCCATCTGATCTGCACATTCCTTCTGCAATGTATCATGGCTTGACTTGTTTCTTTTTACCTCTTTGAAAACTCTATCAAACTCATCCTCTACTTCTTCTTGGCCTTCTTGAAGAAAGTTGACTATGGTGATGTCTGAAATGGGCTCACAAAATGACTGCTCATCCCATAGAACATCACTTCTCTGTTTAAAACTCTCTTCCTCAAGGCATTCCTCCAAGAAGACAGACCTCTCCTTTTCCTCTTTGCTGATCAGGTTCTCTAGATTTTCAAAAAAAATCTCTTGATCCTCCTCTAACTCAGGCTCTTCAATGTAGTCATCCTCATCAAAACAGCAAGGAATTTCATCAAACAAAGGAGAAGAGAGCTTACCATGCATTTGTTCCTCTTTGAATTGCTGGAACATCTGCATATACGCAAGGCCTGCATCTTTTCCACTACTGATAAGGTCCTCACAAGGAGCATCAATGATGATTTCTTCTTCGTTGTCACTCATGACAACCTCCTGAAGGACTGTAGATTGGATCTTTTGTTCCTCTCTTGCCCCTTACAAAATAGGTTCTTCTTTGAGAAGGGGTGAAGTGGAGAAAGCATGTGGAAGAGGAAGCAGTCCTTGAGCTAGAATCGAATGATTCTCCTCTCTCCACTTGATCAACACTTCATCAATATCAGGCATGGCCTGATAACTCTCCTGGAAATGTGTAGATGGGGTGTGTTCAGGCATGGAATGTGTTGTTTGGTCTGAACCATCCACCACACATTAGCTGAGAAAACTCTCTCTGGATTCCAAATCTACTATTCTCTTGGCCAGATCTTCTTGGAAAATCTTTTCCTAGAGACTGCTAGTATCATCATAAGTAGGAGCAGTTTCAGCTTCTTCAAGGTTTTGAGAAAAACCCTATTCTTCTTCTTCTATTCTTCCCCATGATTCCACTATCTTCCCCCAATTTAGGATCTTTGAATTAAAATTTTGCCCCTACAAACATGCAGCAACTTTGTTTTCCACAAGGTCCCGAGGATCTTCCACAAGGTCTGTAAATTTTCCCTCTCTTTCAAGGACTAGCTTCATCCTAGCCTCTAAATCTTCAATTTGTTTGGCTAGGTTGTCCTAAAAGAGTCTTTCTTGGAGGTGGCTAGCATGATCCTCTTCAAATCTTTGATCTGGTCCTTGGCATTCCTTCCTCCAACTTGAAATTTGCACATCATGCTGGAGAACTTGGGGAGGCTGAGGAATGCAAGGAAAACACTATTGGTGCATTGGAGGAGTCTTTAGAAGAGGGATGTTCTTGTTAATGGTATTATTCTCAATGGAAGATTCTTGATCTAAGGAGTTGAAAAGATTGATCTCCATGGGAGGTTGCTCTGATGCCATTTGGTGTTGGAAGGCTAGACACACGGGATTGGGAGCAACTGTATTAGATGAGCTGGAGTGATGATAAAATGGATTTGGTGTAAAAGAGGAGGTTTTCTTTAGGGTAGGAAGGGGTGTGCAAGGTTGGCTGCCTTGAAAAGATGGATTTCTCCATTTTGGTGCCTCTTCCTTCATGGATTGCAAGGCCTATATTTGCCTAAACAAGCACTCCTCTTCATATATCATGATGATATTTGTACTACTCTTCTAGCCTATCAATTTCCATTGTCTGTCTCTCAAATTCCAACACCACCTCCCTTATAGTTGTAGGGAAACTAGGAGAGCTACTTGAGGGATTGCATAAATATCTGAAGTCTGATCACACTCACATGAAGGAAAACAAGATCCATGATTTTGTGCAAAATAAGTACACATATAAGAAATGGATGATTTTTGATGGCACTAGGCTGCTTAACTAGTGGATTTAACTCAGAGTCACCAAATGCTGAAGATAAAATTTGGTGTGACAGGACCAGCATCAATCTTGAAACCTTATTACATTAAAAACTGGTAAAAACATAGTCCCACCGAGCGTGCCAAAACTATTGATGACTAGAGATTACACCCGTTGGTAGGAAAACAGGTTCCTGCCTTCTCCCCACAACATGGAAACTCCTCTCTCACCTATGGGATGGTGAAGTAGGAGAGGAGAGTCTCTAGGTATGGGCTAGTTCCCTCTAATGTATCTTGTTTGTTTCATGCAGTGCAAAATATAGATATATAGATATACTGGGGGGATGAAAAGGGAAGAAAGTGCAAGAAAGCAAACAGCCTACTCTAAAGAGGTGATACACCAAAAATGAAATGACCTTCCCACCTCCACACTCAGGATCAAACAAAACATACATACACTTAGACTTGGCAAAAAGACCAGGCTACTGGAGATGATAGGGAGGTTTTTATGGAAAGCACAGGAAATAGGGACTCACCAAGGTGCTGAGAAATACACACTATAAGTGACCTCTCCTATTCTATACCTCCAAAATAGAACTCTACTCTTGTTGGCAATAGATAATGGCACTTTGTAGATGATTGGTTTGCTGGTGCTGGACCTATGAGAGCATCAAGGAATAATGATTGGACACAGACCAACATTTAAGGCATACACAAAAAAATCCACCCAAGAAAGAGGTAAAAACTATCTTTTATTGATTCAAGTGGAGAATTTGGAGAGCTGTGCTCTTTACAAAATTGGAGAAGATTCTTAAAAATGACCAAGTCTGTGTATTTATATCAGAAGAACCAAGAGGAGTCTCATTGGCCTTTGCTTGCAAGTGGTTGCTTGAGTCTTCATTGGGAAGAGGGAAAACACTGTAAATGACATCATAAGTCTATTGGGACCATGCTTGCTACCTCATTTTGCATGCAGCCTACTCCTCTACCCGCTGGGTGGGCCTTTTTCTATGTTCTGCAGGCCTTTTTTGCTGCCTGATGTTGTGAGTGGTAATTTTACCGCTTAATGTCATGGACTGCACGTGGCAATTTTTCTGACACCAACCAATTTACTACTCTGCACGGTAGTTTTCTCGATGCCGACCGTGTTAGCTATCGTGTGTGGTAGTTTTGCCGATGTTGGTCGAGTTTGCGGTCTTCTTTTCTCTGTCGGCTACTTCCCACGGTAATTTTGCCACCCATTGCTTGTGTTGGCAGTCTCTTTTTCCCCACCTACTATTGTACATGGTAGTTTTGCTGCCCATTGCTTAAAACTTTGAATTTTTTGTAGGACTTAGATGCATTGAACCATTGACTTGAACTTTTGCATTGAACCAAAGCGCTTGAACCTTTTCGTTGAACTGAGCATGAACCTGAAGATGGACTGCAACCCAAAATTGACTGGCCTTTCATGGATTTTGAAGAGGGTGACCAAAATTTTTCCAGAGGGGAAAAATTGGGTCAACAATTAGTAGGGTGTAGTACACATCAAGAAGGATCTTCCATCTCCGATGAAGAGAAATTTGACAGAAGATCAACTTATAATGATGCTTAAATCCTAGAATCCAATGGCAGTAATTCTTCCACCAACATTGGAGTCAAGACTATGTTGATATCTCCTCAAAGAGATATTCTTCCTTCATTTAATTTACAAGTTAGTAACACCAACAACACAACTAGATGTGAATATCTATTGCTCAAGTTGAAGATTGTTCAAGATGAAGAAATCAAACTCCTTCACATCAAAGGAGATGCTAAGCTGATAGTTTGTTAGGAGTTTGATGTGGACAATCCAATTATATGCTAGACTGAACTAGAAGAACAACTAATTACGGTAATGGAACATGCTCTTGCAAATCAAAATTAGGCAAAGGAACCCTTTGCCAAGAAAGTAAGGAGTTATGACTTTCAAATTGAAGACCACATCCTGCCATGGGATAAGAAGAAGAAAAAGCCAAGAGGAAGACACAGAAAATTGGTTTCCTGGTGGAGAGCTCCATTCACCCATCACTGTTTCTAGGGGAAAAATGGTTTTTTTCTAGTTTACCAAGATAAAGCACTATTTTCACTATCTCTCAAGAAGCAACATCTGAAATACTTTAATTCTTGAAGTATCAGATCATTGCAGCTGTATATATGTATATTTGTATAGTTTTTAATTTTGTTTTGTTTTGTTTGTTTCCATTTTTGATGCCTTTCATTTTTGGGTAGCATGACTCCATAGCCCAATGGTACACATGAAGACACTGGAGATTTTGGATTCTACTCCCTTCAATTATTTTTGCAATTGATAGAAGTTCCCCAACTAGAGCTAGTTGTTGTCCCCCAAAAAATATCACTCAATTTTGGGACAACATTTGAACTATTTTAGTCCTATAGACCAAAATTGTCTCTTCCTTTTCCAAAATTTGTCCTAGGAATTTAAATTCCTCATTTTTTAAGCTTCTCAAGAATTTATAGACTCTACAGGCTTAGAATCTATGGACTCTGCAGGCCAAGTTCAATGGGCTTTACAGGTTGATTTCTATAGGTTCAAAGGCTTCTGTAGGTGAGTTCAATCAAAAGAATCAATTTCCAACACTTAGTCATTTTTAGGATTTGTTTTAGTGCCTTGGTTTAATCAAAAATATCCATCAGCAAGCATATAAGGATCCAGCCATTTAACCATTGAACCGTTGAACCTTGAACCATTTTGGTTCAACGGGTTCAACAAATTTAAAGGTTCAACGTCATCGACAAGAGTTAAGCACTTCATCAAGGTTCAAATTTCAATTGCTTCAAGGTTTAATAGCTTCAAAACACTTATCAAAAAGAAGAAGGCTTGAACCATTGAACCACTTTGGTTCAAAGGTTCAATGGGTTAAAGGTTCAATAGGTTCAACACATTTGGTTTAACGACGGAATATCGAAAAGACTTAGCCAAATCAAAGGGATCATCAGCTTGGTTCAAATCTTGGTTTAAAGCATGGTTCAAATCTTGGTTTAATGGTTAGTTCAAAGGATCAGTTCAAATCAAAAGTTTAAAAGAGCCTCCCGAAGGACAAGTGCCCTTGTGGAGGGCACTTGGTTGACAAAAACACCCTTCAGAAGGGTCATTTTCAAAGAAGCCACAAAGGTAAATTCTTTCAAATTTTTGTTTAAGGCAGTTGAAAAATTCTAAGGCATAATTCCTTTAGACATTTTGTCTAAAAGAATTCCTTTAGACAAAAATTTTGAAAGAATTTGGGAAAGCAGCTACGGGAGGAAAACCCGAAGGAATTTCCAAAGACGAAAGGCAAAGTGATCGAAACAATTCCACGGACTTTTTTTCTGCAGGAAATTTCTATGGACTTTTTGTCCATGGTAAAATGCCCATGGAAACCATGGAAAAAGCCTAGGGAAAATGCCCGCAAAGAAATCCTAGGGAAAAAGTCTACGGGAATGTCCGCGGGAGACTCCAAAAAAAAGTCCGTTGAAGGACCCTAAAGGGCAAGTGCCCTTGTGGGGGACTCTCAGCTACCAACTTAAAGGACACTTTACCAAAGCTGAAGGGTCACCTTCCCTTTGGGAGGATGTAAAATAGGAAAGATGAAGAAGGACCAAGGGGTGATGCACCTAAAGATGTCAAATTCAAGAACAACGAACTAGCCATTGAAAACATAGTGACAGGTGCGCGAAAATCAATTTCAAAGCTCATAAAATAGCTGTTGATCCTTGTAATCTATAGACCCAAATGCATTCATATGCTTTAAGGCCAAGATCAATAGGAAGAGATTAAGGAATAGAGTATCAAATTGAATCAAGGACCCGATTCAATTAACCAGAAAAGGAGGAATGATGAAGAAGGATCAGATCACCAGGTGGACATTAAAAGATGCAAACTTTCAATAGTGTGAATTTTTTCTCTACATTTAGAAAAGTAAATGGATAGATTCCCCTAAATTCTAGCCTATCTTCTTAACAAATTTTAATGCAACATGATGTGTTACTATTTCGAAGTCTATCTTGAAGAGGCTATATAAGGGACTCTCTTGTTAGTGTAAAATGATATCTCTCTTTGACAATGAGAAATGAAACTCTGCCCAAATTGAAAGGCATTACTAAGACTTTGAGCTCAAATTTTTGATCATATTTTATTATTGGAATAAGAAAGCAAGTGACTTTTCAGACTTTGTTTTGTAATATCTTTGTTGTTGGGGAAACTATTCTTATGTCTTTTTCCTTAATATATTTTTTGTTCTTTTAATTCAACAACTAGGATTAGTGAAAATAGTCAGGAAGGTGTCCTGAAGTCAACTGTGATGAGAATTTGTGCCCCCATAATTGCCTTAAGTGTGTTTTCTTTTTATTTTTGTGTAAAGGACCTTGGGATGACTTTGTGCCCTCATTGTCCTTTGTATCTCACTCTTGGGCAATTCAGGTGGAGACTTTGTGTTACATCTCAATTTGTCGGTTACTACGTCCTTGTTTACATTTTGCAATTACTACCAAGAGTATTCTTGTGGTTTGATGAATAGTAATTTTGAAAGAAGAGGAGTGCTTTCTATCATTCCCCTTGAGATTTCTCCTTGGATATGCATGCATCATCTCTAAAAAAAGAGAGATGGATGGTTTGTCCTACCCTTGAGTATTATATATATATATATATATAAACAAAAAATAATAATCAAGGGTAGGAAAAACCATCCATCTCTCTTTTTTTAGAGATGATGCATGCATATCAAAGGAGAAATCTCAAGGGGAATGATTATATATATATATATATATATAACATATCTATAGGGAAACTCCCCTTGATGAGAGGAGAGATTAGTCCCCTTTTGATGTGGTAAACCTATAGATTTGGATGACCAATCTTCTTACTTTGGCTTATCAGACCTATTTTGTTTATCAGTACGCTGATCGACAAAATATTCAACCGACAATAGGAAACCTATGTCTACATGTTAATTTGTAGTCCTCCTAGTATAAATAAATTTATAATAATGATATGATATTAGATGGATGTCTTTGGTTGTTTTTTATACATTAGAATACGTAAATATCTTATTTATGGATTATTTTGAATTTTCACTCTCAAGCACTTTTTTCGTAGAAATATTGGAGAAAAAACTTGTCTCTACTTGTGCTTAGTGAAATAGAATAGTAAATTTCTCTTCATTGTAATTTGAGGAATGGACCACACGAAATAAATTATTTACTAATTTGTATTTTCATGTATCACTCCAATTTTTAATAAAGTGTTAGAATTATTGTTTTGATTACTTTAGTGAGGCAGATTGTGTTTCCTTGAATCCCTATTTTTTCTTAGAAAGAGTAAATCAAAATTCAAGATAAACATGGAATTTATTTCCTCATAAATGAAATAGAATTTAAGTTATTTATTATATGATTATGGTTAGTTGGGTGTTTTTCAAGGGGAAATTATCAAAAAAATTATGTGTTAAACCAAGTTCATGTAGGAGAATCTAAGGTGTATAGGAAATCTAAAACTAGGTAGATAGATTTTATCATTTTTGATAAGGATTCTTAAGTAAAATTTGTCAATATATCATATTCCTTCAGTTTAATCAGAGAGTTCATTGAGTTTCAACAGTCTCTCAAATCTCATAGGATCATGTAATCACATTTTATATTTTTAACTCTAAGTTTTAATATTCACAAGGCCATAATATTCCTACAATATTAAGAATGTCTTAGTGGAAACATAAATATTCATAATTCCTAGAAATGACATTATTTTTCTAAGTTTCCAAGTCCATGAGGGACTTAATATTTCTATGTCGTCATAGCCTTGGTGGCAGTATCTTACTTTATTCTTATTTTTTAAAGTGAACATGACTAAGTAGCCAATGAATATCACTAGACCTGATAGTTTATATGTTAGATTATGAAATCTAATAGGTTTATGGAAATAAAGTTTCATTTCATGAAATCTATGCATGGGATCAAAATTCAAAATCAATATGAAGCTCTTGTAATTCATGTATGATGTGATGGGTTGATAGTAAATGTTATCTATCAAATTTATTTTCATATTAATGAGTTACATTACCTCACATTCCTCCCATTAGAGGTAAAAGTGATCACATGAGTTTGGGAACCTAGGATTGTGATAATTATCAAAATAATGGCCTACACAAGTGTCATGTCAATGTTGAGACTACCTATATATGTTCTTATAATTATAATAATATTTAATGGATCCATAGGTATGGGAAGACATATAAGTGGCCATAAGTGGAATTAATAATTTTGGGGTCTATATAAACATTAGGTATCATATGGAACAAATTCAAACCCATTGAGTAGAGACCATAGGATCATGCCATGTGGCATGATCACATGGAACATATGATAATAATTAAAATTTTATCACAATTCATGGTTTTTTAAAATGACACAAGGTTCTTCATGTGGTCATAATTTTTACATTAAAGCATAAATAAAGGCATGCAAGGTTCATTAAAAATATATTAAATAAAACCTTCAATTACTGGTCATAAATAATGGATTCATTATTTCCAAAAATATAAGGTTCAATAATGTCATAATGTGGAAAATTAAGGAAAATGATCTCATTCAAGCATTAAATAGCAATTTTAAAGCATGTTAAAAGGAAAACATATATTATATTTGACAAATATGAAGTGATTAGACATATATTGAATAGGATTAATCATAATTTTTTTTTTTAAATATATAGATTAGAAAGATAATTGAGGATCAAAGGAGAAAAGTTATAGATTAGATAGGGACCATGAAGAGATCACATAAAGGTCTCAAGAGGAGTTTTGAACTCTAAAACAATAAAATATATCTATTTTAAAGCTTGTAGAGGGTTTGTTTTACAAATAAATTAAGAGACAAAGCAGGTGTAGAGAGTCACAAAAAGTGAATGTAGATGTCATAAATGCTTTATTTTTGGTTAATAAATAATAAATTATTACAATAATGTTTGATTTTTTCAATATGTGACCCCCATTTCACAATAAAGGACATCCCTTAATTAATAACTCCTACTATGACTACACTAAGTGGTATAAGAGTAGGTTAGGATTTGATTTGTTCTAAGAATTGGTTTGCACTTTGTTGTGGGTATAAAATAATAAAGACATCTTATAACACATAATAAGTGTTGGGTAGAATGTGCCAATATATACTTTGTAGACATAGTTAATTTTTAAAGTGAATAAGATCTATGTGGTAAGTTGTGAGACTCTTTTTTTGAGTCATCTACATGTTGTAAAAAATAAGCTTGAATTTGTTATAGGTAAGTGAAATTTTTGACAAAGGAGAGGGAATTATGTGAAAGAAAAACATACTCTTGTTTGATTATTGTGTAGGTTGAGATAAATAAACCTTCTTATGTAAATTTCAATTATGAAGACATAAGATTGTATGTGAAAGAGGAAACATTTTTTGTGTGTGTGATAAGTCCTCTAATTGTGAAGAAATGTTTGAATGAAAAACCCTTATATGAGTCTAACATAGGTTGTGAAACATAATACTACTTCAATTAATCATAGGTTTTGAAAGGGAAAATTATTTGTAAATAATAAATAATACATAAAAGAATAAAATAATTAAGAGAGGAAGGCTTGGTATATATTTTAAAATAATTCCAAGAAATATTTGAAATGATGGAATCTAAAAAAAATGGAGAAGATGTTATAAAATTGAGTGAAAAAATGAAGAATAAATAATGATGGGTTTTCTATCCCTATAAGAAATGTTAAGACACTTTAGAGAGATATAAAACAAGCAAAGGAAGTTATCCTTTCAAATTAAAGAGACCAATTAAGGTCAAGGTCAAATACATTAGTAAGTTCACTTGAAATTTTTATTTATTTTATGGTAAATAGAGTTTAGATAAGCTTGTGAAATGGATTGTTGAATTTGAAGACTTATTTGGAGAATAAAATATTAAATATCCCATGAGGGTAAAGGTTTGATGTAAAAATATACATGGACATACAATTGTGTATTCGATATATCCCTAAAAGAGGAGATGAGAAAGGGAAAAAGAAGGTGATTAGTTGGGAATAAATGGTTTGTAAATTTAATGGGTCATGTTTTTCACCCAAATTTTCAAAAATAATGGTGGAAAAATATCCAATATTTGAGACTTGAGATAATATGAATAATTTTTCCTTGAAAGGAAAATGGAAAAGGAAGTTGTCATGTGAGTATTCCAAATATGTGGATGAATATAATAATATTTCTTTGAAAGGAAATGAAATATGAGATCTAAAAGTGAGAATCATAATCAATTCTTAATAACAACAAAGACAAATGCATTTATAATCAGCTCGTAGAGAATTAAATACCCATGAAGGAGAATGTGGAGATAATAGTTTATTCTTCATAATAAGGAAAATCCTTATTTAATGATGGGAAAGAAATTATGAAATATCTTAAGTGGGAAGAGGTTGAATTTCCACTATAATAAAAAGGTAATGAAATCGATATTTATCTTTTTTAGGGAAGAAGGGATACGAAGAAAAAAGACAAAGTTCTAGTTTCCATGAAGGAAGAAATGAATTTAGAGTGAGTGAATGTGAATGCACACAATAAGTGTATGGTTTAATACCACACATATAATGAAGAATAAAATAGAGTGAATAATGAGGAGAGGAAAACTATTTTTGAGAATGGGAATTTGGGAGTCTATCATGTGAATGAATACTTTGAGTAAAATGTGAGAAACATAGAAGAGTTAGAAACCATGGCTTTGGGGCATAAAATGAGATAGGATTTTTTGGAAGAGCTATTGATTCTTTTGATATGTGTGATCTATATATAGTTATAGTAATGAAGAAGATAATAAAAAATATGATAGATTGTAATTCATTCCAAAGTTATATTATGTATGAGAGACAACAATAATAATTGAAACAAGATATATATCACTTTCATCAATTTGATGCGGGAGAGAAAAAATTTCCAAGATAAATGGGATTTTATATGTGAATAAAATCACTTACATGAAATTGAATTTAAAATAGGAGGTGAAGGATAATGTAATCAATTCAATGTTAATACAAATAATATGATGATAGAACAAAAGGAGAAAGATTATTAGTCACAAGGATAGTTTATTATTGTTCAAATAATCAATAAAAATTATGCAATCTTTGAGGATCCCAAGCTTGGTGGAAATCAAGCTTATAATGTGAAGATAGATGAATCACCTTTGAGGACCAAAATATCTCACGTTTTAAAACTGATTGTGAAATTAGCCTATGTGAAAGTGTAAATATAGAGATAAATGAAGAATTTAATTAGTATTTTAAAGGTGAATATTTAGACCAATAATTAAAAATATATTTACTCAACCATGAAAGTAATAAGAAGTAGTTGATTCTTAATTTAGCCAAAACACATGAAAAATCATAGAAATAAAAAGATTATTATAAATTTAGAATCCAAAAGTAAGACATTGGTATCAAAAATAAAATATAAGGAAGAGATGTCAGCCATGAGAAAAGAAGAGTTGAAGATATAAGAGAGTGATAGAAGGAATAATCCAACATCAAGTTAGACAGTGATTGACTAGAGCCAAGAATGATTTTTGTGGAGGAAGATATATGAAAATAGTGGGTATCAATTTATAAGGGAAAATATGATGAAATAAATATAATCTTGGTGGTAGTGGTTGAATGATTATGGATTTCATTCAATAAGAGGTTGGAATAATAAGAAGAGAATTAGTTGGTGGAGGTGGATAAACTATGCCTAAATTGTCATTGAAAATAAGATAATAATTTCTTATAAGAGGCCATAATATGGTGGGTATAATCCCATAAAATAAAAATTAGTCATAAGAGAACATATTTGAGTTTGATAGGACACTATAAATAGAATAAGAAACATAACAAGATGATATATTTAGTGTGCTAGAAGGGAATGCCATGGGCATCAATATTACTAACCAAATAATTATTTTTACAATGTATTCCATCCATGCGGATATGGGATCAAAATTTAAATAACTCATGTGTCTGATGTAGGATCATAAAAGGTGTATGAGAAATCTTTCATCATGAAACATAGGTAGATAGTTTTTCAAAATTTCAATAAGGAGTCTTAGGGCATATTTATCAATTTATTAAATTCCTTGGGTTTAATAAAATATTTCATGGAGTTGCATTAGTCTCTCATAGGTCATAGGATCAAGTGGTCACATTTTATATTCATAAATATATGTTTAAATTTTCAAGAAGCCAAAATATTCTTAAGTTCTTAATATTGTCTTGACATATACTTAAATATTCATAGTTCACAGTGGCCACACTATTTCCCTAAGTCTCCATGTCTATGGATGAATTTATTTTTATATGTGGTTAAAACCTTGGAGATGGTCATTTATTCTATTGTTAAGTTTTAAAGTGACCAAGACTAAGTCTTATTTTATGGAGATAAGATTGTGAAATCTAACAAGTCTACACCCATGTATTTTCACTTATTAAAATTTATGCACATGATCAAAATTCAAATTTAACATGGATCTCTTATAATTCATGCACATTATTAGAGGTTGGTAGGTGATGATAACTATCAAATGTATGTTTTTATTCATTGGGTCCATGACCTTAAGTTTTTCCCATGGGAGGTAGATGTGATTTTGTTAGTCCTAAAGCTTAGGATTATGAAAAATTTCACAATCACATCCTATGAAAGTTTAAACTCAAACTTGGGACCAATTTTACATCTAAATAATAATAATAATAATAATAATAATAATAATAATAATAATAATAATAATAATAATAATAATAATAATAATAATAATTAATGGCGTAATGGGTGTGAATGAAAGTGTGAGTGGTCAGAAGTGGAATTGATAATTTGATAGGTCCATGGAGACCTTAAAGATTATGGAGAATGGATTCAAATCCTATCAAATATAAACCATAGGATCATTCCAAATGGAAAAATAATTAACCTATTATTAAAATTAAAGTTTAGTCACAACTCACTAGTTGTTCACATTGACGTGTATATCTTCATACAATCATAGTTTTCACATTTAAACACCTGTAAACTCATACAAGATCTCATTGGAAATATCTAAAATAAATATTTCATCTATTGGTCAAAATGTATATATTAAAATAAATTCTTATTCATTTTTACTTTTATTATTCCATAACATTAGGAAAAATCAAGGGAAAAGATAGCATTCAAGTGATTATGGGTATTTGCCTATGTAGAATAAAAGGAGTTCAAAGATCAGAATTTGTAGAGATAAGGCAATAGACCATAGATTGATTGGGATCCATTAGAATAATTTATTTATAAAATATTATAAATATAATTTAAAATAAAATTAAAATTTCCATAAATCATATGAATGCTACAAATAGATCATAGAGTGGTCTCAACAAGAATTTTAGAGTTTACAATAAGAAAAAATATTGATTGTAAAGCCCATAAATTCTCTATTTTATAAATAATGATAATGTTAGAGTATGTGTATAAAGTAATATATAGTGAATGTAGATATCATAAAGTATTTTTCCATTTACTAAAAATCTAATTAATAAATTTAAGTCTATTTCTTCCATTGTGTGAATCTTGTTTCACAGACAAGGACATCCCTTAATTAGGAACTCCTACTAAGATTGCACTAGGTGGTATAAGAGTAGGTTAAGGTTTAAATCCTAATAATAATTTTTTTCCAAATTTTTTTGGTATAAAATAAGATATTAAATATTAAAGTAGATAATAAGAGTTGGGTATAAGGTTTCAAGAGATACCTTATAGTCATAATGAGTTGTGCAAATGAAGAAGAGATGTTTGATAAGTTTGGATACATTTTTTGAATCAAATGGAAGTTGTGAAAAATAAGTTTGAATTTTTTTAAGGTAATATAAAATTCCTAAAAAGGAGAGTTTTTTTTTTAGAGAGAGAAAATCTTACTTAAGTCTAGTACAAGTTCTCATAAAGAAGCCTACTTTCAATTGAGAGTTTTGAAACACAAGCTTCAATGTTAAAGAGGATATGTATTTTACAAATGTGTGATAATTCCTACAAGTGTGAATATATTTATTAAATATATTACCTTGTATTATTATAACATAGGTTTTGAAAGAGAATACTAATTTAATTAATCACATGTTGTGAAAGAGAATCCTTTTTGTGAAGAATAAATGATAAATAAAAGAGGAAAAGTACCCAAAGTTTGTTTTATACTTTTCATTATTTAATCTTGTATAGAGTGTGCATGTGGAATTATTGGACTCTAAATTCCATTATAAATATTTTTTACTCATGTTATTTATTATTGATGAATATCTTTGGAATGTAAGGGAGGCTTTTGAATTAAAAGAAAATAAATTTTGGAAGGTCATGAATAAAGAAATGGTTTTATTAGATAAAATATGACATGGGACTTGGTGAAATTTACTACTAGTATAATTCATGTCATTTACAAGTTAGTTTTTAAAAATAAGTATAATTCATAAGGAAAATGGATAAGGATAAATATTTCTTAATAGAAAAAGCATTTTTTCATATGGAGTGAATTAATTTTTGGGATATTTTTTTCTTTTTACTAAATTCACTTCTAATAAATTTATTTATATATTGTTGTTTATTTATATATTGAAGTATAAAATATGGATGTGTATAAAATATTTTTGCATGGTGAGCTTGCGGAATAATCTACATGGTTTAGTGATAAAATTTTAAATTTAAAAGTCAAGACAACTTGGTATATATGTTAAATAAGTCAATTTATATCTTGAAGTAATCACCAATGATGTGGAATTAGAAGCTTGACAAAAAAAATTGGGACTTGGGTTTGTACAATTAAAATTTTATCATTGTGTTTATTTTAAACAAGTTGGTGATAAAAAAATATTTTTAGTTCAATATGTTGTTGATATCAAATCTCAATCTTCATGGGTAAGGTACTTTTTGATTTAACTAAATAAAATTGTTAATTTTTTATTTTTCATATCTCACTACTATATTTATTTTTAGGGAAGAGAATATTGAAGTGATTTAAGTACTTTGGAATTATTTTTTTGCATGGAAATTAAAATGTATAAACCAAACATAAAATTATGATTTAATTAGAGGAAGCATATTGAGAGGATATTGTATATGTTTAATATGAAGTAATGTAAAGATTTATGTATACCATATCATGTTGGTCAAAATTTATCTATTAAACAATGTACCAAGACATAAGAGGTGATTAAGTAAATGTTTCATTATTCATTATGATTTTTTTTGAAAGTATGATTCATGTTATGGTATACACTAGAACATAAATTATTCATGCAGTGGAAGTTATGAGTATACACCCATCTAATATATGAAATGAGCATTATATTATAGCGAAGAGGATCTTCAGATATCCATGTGGTACTTTAGATTATCAAATATACTAAAAATGAACACCTAAGTAAAAAAAATAGTAAATTTATAATTATTTACTAATATTGAATAGGATGGAGATTGCATATCCTTGGGTTTTAAGGAAGGAAGTTGTATAGTTACAAAGCTTATGCTCAAATATTGGTTTTGTACCAAAAAATTTAGGATATGTTGTGAAAATAAAAGTGCAACATGTTTGGTGAAGAATATGACTTCTCATGCTTAATAAAATCATATTCATGTACAATAAGATTTTTTTAGAGATATGGTTGAATAAAAGAATGTGATGTTTAAAAAGGTTGATACTTTTGAAAATATTATTTACTCATTGACAGAGGTTGAAAGTATTGATAATTTTTCTTGGTGTATAAGATCAATGTGCATGGATACCCTTAGATATCGAAATTATGACCCTCTCATCCCCTCTATAATTTTAAACAAGTTGGATAAATGTTTAAAATGTGTTATTTAATTATCATGATTTACACCCTACAAAATTTACACTCATCTAGACTTTAAATGTGGAATGAAAGGACCACCTTCTTTAGGGAATTTTAAAATATCCTCAAGATAGTGGTGATGGATGATTGTCTAGGGATATTATAGTGGTAGCCAAGAATTTTTTTGGGACTTTATGGGTGTGGTTTAGATATCTTTATCCCATTTTTCATATAGCTCATGGTTTTGGTACCCATTGTATTGTGATACCACTTAAATAACTTCCTAATATGAGCCTAAAATTACTCATACATGTATTATGGTAAACAAATAATTGGAAATACATTATTAAATTTTAAATGTTTGAGTTAATGTAT
>JARHVA010009322.1:100000-102500 GCA_037957365.1 Torreya grandis | reverse complement strand
ACAAATGATGTTTTGGTTGTAGTGATAGAGGTAAAAATGGATTACATTATATATGGTGGTAGATGAAGAATATATGAATTAGATCAGAGATGGTTTGGTGGGACATATTGTGGATCTGACTAAAGTTGAGGTGAAAGAAATGGTTATGAAATAATAAGTGGTGAATAAGAAAAATGTTTGGGGAAGTATCTGTGAAATAATCTTTGGATGTTATCTATATTGAAATCAATAATGACCCTTTGTGGGATAAAGATGTTCTTAGATTTAACATTTATTTTATTTGAGTACAATATCATAAAAATGGGAAATATGTATTAGTTACATGGGGTGTGTGTGTTTGTGTAATAGATAAAAATGAGATTATATGGGTGGATATAAGGATATTTGGATTAAATTTAATTTTGAGTAGTGAAAAAATAAGATAAAGGATCAAAAGGATAAAATGAATAAAATGCAATCACAATTATGCATGTTTCAAGATTTGTAAAATAATCATTATATTAAGGTAAGACCTAAAATATATCTTTGGGAATATAAGGAATATTTTTATTTTATTAATTAAAATTATGGTAAGTAGGTATTGAGGAACTTAATAGTTTTGCAGTTAATCCCCCTTGCTTGAAAAGGTAGATATAGAAATTACCAGAGTTTTTAAGGGGGTGTTATTCTTTCCAATGTTAAACCCATATAACATGTAAATATAGATGAAAATAGAGATAAAGGGGTATGTAAAAATAAAAATTATGATTTATAAAAGGTTTTCAAATATATAGATAATTATTTAGGGAATAAGCAATAGTAGTGATAATAGAATAGATTTTAGTTCCATAATTTGTTCTTAATGGGAAATATTATGAGCACATATGGGAGTGTATTCATATTATGGTTATAAGGAATAATAATTTCAAATGGAAGGAGAGAAGGTTCTCAGTGATGTGGTTGGTTTTGGAAGGGTTGAGGTTAATAATTTGAATGGAAAGGACACTATTGTGAGAAAGGATTGAGAATATTATGAGGATGTTGTATTTCAATTATTGATAAGGAGAATTACATATCTCCTTTGAGGATGCTCTTCAATTATAATCACACTCATTTTTTAATGTACCATAAATAATTGATCTACAAATTTTTATTTAGGAAAAAATGAAGAGTAACTTGAGTAGAGATAATGAGAACATTTCAATTAAAAATAAGGAAAGGAAACCCACTTTAATTTCCACCCTAATTTAGGGGTGAAATTAATTCCATTAGGATAATGTCAAGGCTCAAATATTATGTATTAATTCTACTCTTATTTTGGAGTGAATAAAATTCTCTTAGGACAAAATGGATGTTCAAAAACTATATCTTTATTATGGCCTACTTCTGGATTTAATTAAATTCCCTTGGGAGAAAGGGAAATCTCAAATGCTAGATATTCAATATTTCCATATTTTGGTGTAAATCAAATTACCATGGGAGAAGTGGGAGACCTAAATATAAATTTTAGTCTAAACATTAATTTAATTCTTAATGAATGGAGTCTTATTTTCTACATTGTCCTATGTGAATCGTAAGGGGTTAGAATAGATCTGAAAAAGGTATTGGAATTTAGGGTAATTATGTATTATAGAGGGATTATTTTTAATATTTATTTAGGAAGAATTTTAGTGAAAAAATTGAATATTTGGATGCTTAATAAATGCCTTAGGGTGATTAAAATTTATTTTATGTTTTTTCCAAGGGGTCCTCTAGGGAAGATTTTGAAGGGGTAAATAAGTAGCATGTGTCCTAGAGAATTTAATTTCATATTTTAATGATCACAATTTTTTTATTCAAACCTAAAAATAATACTTACATGTGAGTCAAAGGATAGAAACATTTATATAATTATAGATTAGACTTTATGCCTTGCCTACATAATATTGGAATGATGAAATATTCAAATATATTAGAGATATAGTGAGAACATTTCTTTGTGTGATCAAAGAGTGAATAATTTTTATTATTATATTTATGTGAGACTAATATTTTTGGATGATATAATGGATATATTAGTTATTTAATTATATTTTTAAAAATATTAAACTTAAAAATTGGATTATGAAGATTCATCTACAATATGGAAAAGTTCTTCCATATAGAAACATTAAACTTATTCATTTTTATATATCAAAATAAGGTTATATCTAAGGGGGATCATAGATCATAAATAGGTAGGGAGAGGTTGGTGACTAATTAGAAACATAAAAATTATGATGTTTTTAATAAATAAAATATTCATCCCCTAAACTTTGATTACCAACAAGTTTTGGAAAGTTATTATTTGGTGGAGAAAGGTACCTTTTCTCTAGTCCATTTGATTGTTGGAATGAATGTGATTATGGATAAATAAAATATATGGATAATTTTGGAAATGTATTTGATTAAGTCTCTTTGATAAATTTTGGTGAATTTATTCTAGTAGAGGGGTCTAAAAATGTTGAGGTAGTGACCTTGGATGGTACTATGGAAGAAGTTT
>JARHVA010009322.1:0-95000 GCA_037957365.1 Torreya grandis | reverse complement strand
TTCTTCTCTATATATTCATTGAATGATTTGTAAATATTTATCACTTTTTTTCCTATATGTACTTATTATTTTTTAAATAGGTTATCTCTTATAAATTTCAATGTAATGGTGTATGGAGATTGGTCTGATGGGTTTATGTCTTCATGAGGTCTCTTTTGATTATGGTTTTATATTGAGTTATTTCTTCCTTTTTACTTTTATGTATTTTCATCATCCTTATCTTCAAAGTTTGTATTTTATTATTCCTCAACTTCATTAGTTTCAATAAATAATTTTTCTCCTCATTTATTACCTTCCTCATCATTTTCTCTTTATATCTCTTCAATGTTGTCTACTATGATAACATCTACTTTATTTACCTTACATCTAATTATTACAATTTATTTATCATATCCTCTGTATTGTTCATGATTTTGTTGTTCTTATATCTAGTATTGTGTAAAAATTTAGATATATATTTAATTCATTTGTTAGAGCTTGTGTTACACAGGATTGGGTATTAATGGTAATTGGTTGTATCTCTTATTTAGATTATTCATACATTAAATTTTAAGTGGTTATATACTTTATGCATATAGTGCACATATACACTTAGTAGAGTGATTTCTTAAAATGTCTTTTTTAGTCATATATAAATAGCTTTATTATAATTACACATATCTCTCTTACAATATCTCTTTACTCTCTTACACCTCTTATATATTATTTATCATATGCTCTCATATCATGATCATACCATATATTATATATTAAAATTTTGAAGTATAAATATCAAATTGATACCCTTAAATAACAAATGGAAATTTATATATGATGCCTATTATTCATTCAATCATCCTTAAAGTGTTAAAAAACATCATATGATTCTACACTAAACAAGAGTATAGATTCTATGTTCTTTCAAGATGTCATTATATTTGTAATTTTAGCACATATGAAGCCTTTGTAGTGGGTAATCATGTTAATATTACTTTGTTTAAAAATCATGTCAATAAAGTAACACACTCAAATCTATATAATGTGTCGAGGTTTCAAATGGGACATTATATTTTTATAAAGTAAAAATTTATGGTCTATTTTTGTATCATAACTTATAGAGATGAATTTTTATGTGATAGTATGCCTATGGATGGGTTTTTTTATTAGAACATTAAATTTGATGGACATAACACAAATTATAAAATATATTATAACTAAAACATTATGAATGAATAAAATTAACATGTATTCAGCCCATTAAATGATAAATAGGAAGAACTGAACAATAATCCTAAAGTTTTGATTATTTCTAAATAATTTTAGAAAGAGGAAAATAAAGAGAAGGAATGCATTAATTTCATTCCCAAACCCATGAAAGTTGGGACAAAGGATAAGGTGAGTGAAATTCCAAGTGAATTTAATGACTTGTTGAGAGTTTAGACACCCCAATTTGGTACAAGCCCATATTTTATGACATTTATTATAGTTTTGGACATATATAAAATTGATGGAAAATAAGGAATTTATTGTTGAATTTTACTTAGGTCTTATCTATTCTAGTTTATTCATTCATCCATTTGATAGCCATATTCCCATTTTTTCACAAGGATCCCCAATCCTAATTCTTGTCCTTTTACAAAACTCCAATATTTATGGACAATAATGGTCCCATGGTCCTATCCACTAGGATAAAACTTATCTATGCATAATTTGTGGACCTTATTTTGAGTTACATTTTTTTTAATATTATTTTTGCCCATTTGGCCTTATCTTGTGTCTAAAATTTTTCACCAATAAGTCCCCAAATTAAAAATAAAATCCTTTAAAAATATAAGGCTAATATAATGAATTAATTATAGATCTCCTCACTCATAATATATTTAAATATTTTAATCTTCTATCTATAGATTTGTTGAAGATAGATTTAAGATTTTCAAAAGGCTGAATTGATAATTACATGTTTATGTTAAGGTTAAAATAGGAGAAAGATCATATATGCTTCCATTTATATTTTCAAACGTGCATGTAAGTGGGCTAACTATTTGAGATTGAGACCTCTATGGAGTATTGGTAATGTAATTCAACATTTAGTTATTCAATGGGGTTTGGCAAAGGTCAATCCAGCTTAATATTTTTTTACCAACACCCCCTCCCCCTCCCATTTGATATAAAAAAAATTTATGTGCAATAAAATATGGTATATATATTGAAAGTATTTTTTTGATATTCTATATCTAAAAATATGTCAATATCCATTAATAATACATGAACATGTGATGAAATAATCATATTTTCATCACACTCAACAAGTAAAAGTCCATTGTAAAAATAATAAAACATTATCATGATACTATCCATTTAAAATGGTTATGTCTAGGAATATTATATTATTCTATCTCTAGTCTGTCACTATCAATATCCTACTTTCTCTATTTTTCTTTATTAGTCACTAGTCACAATTAACTAAGACAAGTTGGTGGTTAGTGGAATCAAGAAGGTTGTGCTCTAGTCCACTTACATTTGAACTATCCAAGAGAATTTTTATGTTGTTTTCCTGATCTTGAGCATGCATAGTCACATCTTGTAATGATTTCCACTATCAAACATCTGAAATAGTTAGCATAAATCTATTTTTGAGCTAAAAATAATAGTTTTTCACATTTACCAATTGCCAAAATTAAAATTGTTTATTATTATACATATTTAGAATTATAATATCTATCTAATAAGACACCTATTAATAAATCAAAAATTATTATTTTATTAAAAATATGATAAAACATATTAAAAAACACACACATTTGTTTTGATCATTGCTTTTTTTTTGTTCTAGGGTTTTAGTTGAATTTTTTATTTCCAAACACTAAAGAGAATTTATATTTGAACTTAAGGATTCAAAATTATCATTTTACTTTTTTTTTAAAAAAAACATTTACTTTCATTGTTTTTTATTAAATTTTCTTTCTTTATTACTAAAATCAATGTTCTAGCTATTTTTAAAATCATAAGAGTTGTCATTCTAGGTATATCATAAATTCTTAGTTTTTATTTCCATCCATAGGAAGCCTTCATCAGTTATTCCCATAGTGCACTAGTAAGTTATTATCCTTTAGAAGTTACTTATAATACACCATATAGATAGGATAGTGTGGCTACATGATGTTGGAATCCTCTATAGTGAATGCCTTTTGGGACATGTTAACTATTTACAATTGAGATTAGTATATCTGAGAGCCTAAAAATCAATCACACCTTCTATATTTCCACCTTATGACATTATTTATTTCATTGTATGACCGATTGTTTATTACTAGTAAGCTCAGTGTTTATCCTATTTTATATATTATGGGTTTAAAAATATAAAATAGATTCTAAATAAGAAATTCTCAATGGTGTTCAACATTTAATTTAATCTTATCTAACAATGTTTCACCTTGTGCTTATGATAATGAATGGATTAATGATCACACTTATATATTTTTTAAGTTTCTTACATTAATGAATAATATATTTGTGATATATGAATATGATTATGAAAATAAATATGATTGATACAATAGTGAAGAATAAAGTGAGAATACTAATTTAAATTTTTAAAAACTAATGTCCTCTATTTCTCCCTTGTATTCCTATTTTTTTATTTGATAAGGTAAAATCTAGGTTTTATAGGGACCTAGAACCATGAGATTGGATTAGAATAGTTTTAAAAAGATAACCAGGGTTGGGAGAACAAAAATAATAAAACTCTTACTTAGAACAAAAATAGGAAACATAAAACTAAAATTGTTCTAGGAGGAAGGTTCCTCTTGAGTGTCTTTAATAGTAGTATTGTCCTTCATTGGAATGAAGGGTTTGTATTTTGAAACCTTGGCATGGGTACATTTATTAGGGCCCTTAACCACCTCCCTGGGGAAAATCATTTTAGGCCACTTCCTACTTTTAACCTTCAAGGGAGTCTCTTTAGTGGGGACCCACCTAGGTAATCCTAGGGGAGGGATTTTAGGACCTAGGGAGATTTTATAATAGGGGATTGGGGGGTCTAGGTAGAGTGGACAAAAGTCTTGATAGTATCCTCAGCCACCCATTAAAGTTCATTCTAGTCTTGGATCAGCTTTGTTAGGCCAAACCCTACCTATTAAACCCTCAAATTAAAGTCTTTTTAACAATTATTTACTATTTTCTGATTCCTTAATCACTATGGACTTACCTTTCTAATATAAATTCATAGGAGTCCCAATTTCAATGGGTTTAGGCTTGGGGATAATTAGCAGCTTGAGAGGTAGGTCATCGGGGGGATTAGGATAAAATATTTTGGGGGGAGGGTAGGTAGGATCCCTCAGTAGGATCCTCCATCAAGGATTCTTCTTGGGATTCATCCTCAAAAGAGGATCCCCTGGGGGGAACATTTTGACCTAAGAGGGTCTAAATATGTTTAATAAGAAAGAGGATTAGATGTTGAAGGAGGATGGGGTTTGTCTCATTAACTTGGTGAATTAGAATAGTATTTTTTATGGATTTGAGAAGGAAATATGGAAGATTTATTTAAAACCCAATGTAGTGATTTAGGAGAAAGAAATAGTGTGAAAAAATTAAAGTGTACTTACCTTCTAGAGTCATCTACCTCATGATCTGAAGGGAGATATCTAGCTAATATCTTAGGAGGTCAACTCAAGGGAACACTTTTTTGGCTATTTACATGAATTCATTCATTATAAACAATTACTATAGGGATTATTACTTCTTAGACTGGTCTTTAAATTCTTTTATTCCTACATAGGATATGCCTATGGCATCACTAATGAATTCCTCTAAGATGTTTATGGTGATACCTCATATGGTGACCTTTCATTTATTCCATACCATAATGAATTATCAAGTAACCATGGTATTGTGTTTGATAATGTGTTCCATAAACTTTGTAAGGCCTCACTTCTTAAGTTTCTTCCAAACCTTCTTTTGTTTGTGGACCTATTTGCATGATGTGGGTTCTAAGTGATCTTTGTCACCACCCATGATTTCTAGAAGTGTAGAGATGGAGTCAGAGAGTGGAAATTTATGGATGCAGGAAAAATATATAGGGCTCAAATAGGAAGGAACACCCACCAAAGTCACATAAAAATAATTAATCCCCCTCTCTTCAGAATGAATGTGGATCCACTAAATTGAGATTTACCCCATATATTTGAGGGGTTTCACATGCAAGGAGATGATTATATTAAGTTGCATTAGTATCTTTAGCATGGATGATGTTGAACACCTTTAGGGGGACACTACTTAGATCATGATTAATATCTCCTTTCCCTCAATCTCTCACAAGGATTAAAATGTGAAGAATCACTAATTAGTGAACCTTAATTACCTTTAAATTTTACTACTACACTACATCACATTAATTAATATAAAATACAAAATCATAGACTTTGCATACAAATAGTACATGATATGAATGACTAAGTTGTCCCATTTTCCTCTTTATAAAAGGTAGATTATGTAAATTTATATGATATCATAAACTATCCTTTAAACATGGCTAATGGTATATAATAATTTGGTAATCTTTCTACTCCATTTAGAAGATAGAAATAATGTTATAACATTTCATGATATTTATACCCTTTCTCTTGAAATATAATATTATGAGTGTGAATGAAAAATGCAACCAAAAATTGAAACTCTTGATTTTGATTTACAAAGTGATGATCATGGCATATTTTTTTAGGGTTATCAAGATGGTATTCATATAGTCATCAAATTTGAATCAAATATTAAAAATAATCATGATGAATTTTTCCTCTCTTTTAAGTGAAATGAATCTAATAAAGATAAATGTGCTTTCTCTACTCCCATACAAATTCAAAGTGATAATCTAGGCAATTATTCTCATGTTTTTAATCATTTTTTTTAGAATTAAATCCTAAGTCATGTAGTGAAATCTATAAAGATGATATCACACTACCGTTTGAAATATATTATTGATTACAACCATAATTCAACCTTTCCAAACTAAAAGCATTCCTAATGATCATATTATTTCCATGTTTCATGTTATTGGTGACCTCCAAAATTAATTATTTGATCTTAATCTACAACTAGATCATGTTTTTTGTATATAAAAGATAATGTTATCTTAGGACGTCCCCTTAAAAAAATTGTATATGAAAATATGTATTCAAAAGTTTTTTTGTGTCTTCACTACCCTAGTTCAATGGTTTTGGAGATACTTGTACTCATTTAACTCAATATACACTTTATTTCATAGAATGTGGTAATGATGGATATATTCTACTCAAAAATTTGAACAAAAGTCTCTCAAGAGGCACTTAAAATTGTTTATATAATTTACTTAATGGCTCCTTACCTAACATAAAAAAGTTAGAGGATGCATTCTTATTATATTATCATAAACATGTGGCACCTAATTTTACATTGTAACATACACAAGATTTGAAATAGGGTCAATAATATCTTATCTAATAGTACATCTTATGATTTGAAAATACTTTGACTTCAACTTATCAACCTTATGATTTGGAGAATAATTTTTTCTCTAATAGGGATATCTCATCTCCACTCAAATAAATATCCAAGGATAAAGTTTATATTTATTTTGATAAATTATACATGGAAGTGTTTAAATATGCATGTGATCTCAATTCCACAACATAAAAGGCTAATGAGTCAAGATCATCTTCACACAAGAAAACAAGTTATCAATAGATAGTTGAATTTAGTTTTAACATCTAAAATAAATAATCTACTTAAATTCATTCATAATATAGATGAGTCAATGTAAATATCTAAAATAAATCAATAATAAATTTAAGGTGATCAAAAAGAGGAAGGAACCAATTTATAAATCCAAACATAAAGATCCTAAATCTACTTTCAATGGGAGGAAACATCTTTAGTTTGACAGATTCAAAGATCAACCATATGATATTATACACACATTATTGAATAAAAATTTAATCACTCTTCCTCATAATGAATATCATCCTCCTCATAATATTGAGTATATAAAAATAAAATTATTTTTCACTTATCATGGTATAAAAAGACATTGAGTTAATGATTGTTATGCATTGCATGAAAATAAATCACAACTTGAAGATAAAATAATCATCTCATTTACAAAGTTAGATAACAAGGTAATAAAATCAACCCATACATCTTCCTTTATGAAGCAATGATGTCTCAAAAATAATAAATGATCATTGAAGTACTAGTAAATAGTACACATTATGCAAATATTTGTGTCGATAATATGCCATAACATAATACATGTACAATAATAATTTTTTATTTGGATACAATGAGAATTATTTATAGAATACAAGTGAGTTAAATACAATATGTATTATTTTAACAATAAGTTTGGTGAACAAGATATTGATCACATTATTGGTTGTACAACATATTATTTCATAGGTAAAAACAATTTTGGGATAACCTTGGTTATGAAAAATGAATAGCAATAATACTAATATATTTTTCACTTTAAATGGTAAGTAGTAGATCAAAAATGAAGGATACCATCAACTATGATAATAATACATCTTGAACTACACAAAAGTAAACATTTAAAAATGACACTTCAGTGATAAGAGTGCAACTTGAGACTACCTATCCCTAGCTTTGCCTTATACCTATCATAGGGCCTATTTTCATAGTTATCCAACCTTAATTTAGGCCACAAGAATACCTAAACATTCCTAAAGTAGTCCTAGACCCTCATTCTTATATCATTTCCCTATGTGCCTTAGGTTTTACCCCTTGGACACTAGTTCCATAATAGGTACAATAGTGCCACATGGTTCTATTGTCTTAATTTTGGCACTATTATCCTTTCCATCCTTTTTCCACAAACGTATATATTTTTAAATTGTATACCACCTAGGGTTAGCCTAGACCACTTTTAACACCCACACAAGCACCAAAATAGTGTGTGTGTGTGTGTGTGTGTATATATATATATATATATATATATATATATATATATATATATATATATATGACTTTTATCCCTCTAACCACAAGATGGAAATTAGATGATAAATACACATACAAACTCAAAATAAGTTTGCACAATTAAGGTTATCAATACCTATTCTAACCTACTTCCATATACAACCATATACAACATCCTAAGCTTAGATTACTTAGATTTATAGTCTCAATCACATTTAAATCACTTGGGTCCATAATCATACTAGATTCACTTGCAATTTCACCAACACTTATGTGAGGAAAACTACATCAGGCATGATCCCTCTTTAGAGTATTGGTATGGAGGAAACTCTCATCATAATGAGGTGTTGAGGTTACCCAACCTACACCACTAATAATACACTTCATTATGTATCAACTGGATGCCATATTAACATGGAAGATTAGGTTTTTACTCATAAAATTATTCAAAATAACTCATATATGGGGTTTTAAAACTCATCCATGGAGGAAAAGGATTGACAGATCTAGACATAGGGACACCCAAAATCTTGGAATAGTTTTGCATAAAGGACACTACCACTAAAATAGGGGAACTAGCACCACATGGTACTAATTTACAATTAGGTCACTACTATCCAAGAGGGGTTTTGACACCTAAATATTGTTTGTGACATCAAACTAGCCTTTACTTTAGTTTATAACCTCCAGATCATTTGTCTCAATCATTTTCCAACTAAGTTCTCATTTAAAATATTTATTCATATTTTTTAGAAATGTCAAATTAGGTTAATTCTATAACAAATCAATGGTTGTATTTATTTAATATTTATACCCTAATTCACTATGCTCAACTCTTTAACAACATAGGATATACATTCATCTAAGTCTTAAAAGGTTAAAACATTTAGTGAACCTGACTTACTTTGAATACTACAAAAACCCTAGTCCTAGACAGCCCTAGGGTTTATGTTCCTAGTCTTATAATGTAAACTAGATTTTTATTTCATATAATCATAATAATAATGATAGATGAAGATAATTAATTTTGATGTAATGTTTTCTAGATTCTCTTGCAGGCTTATTTCCTTTTATTTGGAATGAATTAAAAGATGAAGTAAACACATATGTACGTGATGCTTTAAATTAGTTTAAATATATGTCATATATCATATTGTGTTATTTTATCTTATGTGAATTTCCATTAACAATCAAACCCCTACACATATGGAGGATTTAGCACATGAGCTAACCACTATGGCTCAAGTTTCAATGTCATTTACTATATAAAGGAAAGGATTTCCTTCTCCTCCTCATCTCCATGAGGGTGATAACTACTTTCCCTCTAACTAGGTCCATCATATCACTCCTCCACAAGATGAATAAATATATAATATTTTTTATAATGCCCATACTTAGCCTATCCAGACCTCTCCCATTTAGGGTGTGTTCCTACATGTTTAACCAAAATCAACTAGGGTTTGCACTTGTAAGAATATAAGGGATCAAATTACTAGTATGAGCAAGATAATATCATAATTATAGAACCAAAATAAGTTATCAATTGAAAATGTAACATTATTTTCAAATCACATTACATATACATAGTCTTTAAAATATTCTAGTGGAAACGATGTATATAATCTACACCTAACAAAATTTTGCATATTACTCTTTCACATCCAAATCATTAAGTACAACATAATGCATCTATTATAAGTGATTCAAAAATATTATAAAGGTATAATAAGATTTAAAGTGAGATACTAAGGTAGATTATAAATCTAATTTGATCAACCTACCTCCTTTATACCTAGTAAAGATATCCAGATATTATTAAGCATAACATACAATGCATGTGCACCACACTGATTCATGTTTAGTATTGAAAAGGAAATTATAATATATAATGGATAAAGATGACTCAAATAATGACACATAATCAAAACAATATACAATAGTATATCTACACATTAAAAATGGTTCAAACTTAGAAACAATACAAAAATAGTTACCAAAGCATAACTGAGAAAAATAATACATTCATAAAGAAAAATTAGAGTAAGAAACAATAAAACAAACACAAGTAAAGAAAGTAAAATATGCAAATATACCTCTCCAAAATGAGGCTCAAATTTTAAATTATTATGGATTTGGTCAAAATATATACAACTCTTTGATTATCAAGCCAAGGTTTGAGCAATCAAGCCCAAGGCATCACTACTCCTATTCTAGCAATTGATAATGTTAGTCAATAACGTTTGGGATTTATTCAGCATCCTATGTCAAATCATTCATAGATACATTTTATCAAGTCAACAAGTCTAGATACATATGAAATGTTAAATAAAGAGTAATAACTTATGTTGCAAAGTCAAAATCATGCTAAGCTAAAAAACATTCTCATAAAAGGCTTTCTAGAAAAAGAGCCTCCTAATCACCATAAGCCTACAATAAGCATAGTCTCAAAGGGTAAAATCACAATCAATATTCTAAAGCACAATTTAGAAAAGGTAAACTCCATAATATGTGGTAATTCCCTTTAACATTACAAGTTTTTATGATTATTATGATATCGATGATGAATAATACTCAGATTCATACTATAACACCATTCAAATACAACATATCAATCATATTGCATGAGAGATTACCATTCCCATTTTTGGCATAGGCCAAATTGATAGCGAGTCTCCCTTAAGACTCATCGGTTCATATTTTTCTTCCCTTATTTTACATAATTTGATTCTCTCTTACTTCTAGTACATAGTTTAATTTTAAAGTTGTTTATACATGGATTATTTAGAGAAAATACAAAAATAATATCATATGTCAAAACCACAAAAACATTTAAATATTTACTTATAAAACATAAATTATCAATATTACAAACACTACATATGTTATATATCTTAATATAGTTAGTTTTTATCATATATACATGATACACTTGTTATTTTTGAGTGTTCATAGATACTTACATGACTAAGGTCCACTAAACTAATCCATATTTTCTATTATCTACCCACTGGGGGCATATACTCTAATTTAGTGTATGATTTATTCATTTGACACATTTTCCCATTTTGGGGTAATCTATACATAGTTTTGATTACCAAGTTACATATTTCTAAACTCTAAATCATAGATTTAGCATTGTTATATCTTGATATTGATCATGCTACACTTAGTCAAATTTTTTTTTACTACTACTAATTTAGACTCAGCATATATGTATCTTAACTCTTACATATATTTTAATTACATGTTCATGCATACTTTGATTTATACCTTTCCTAGTTTAAAACTGAGTGTATCTCTATGCTTCTTATATTTGATGGCATATAAAAGTATTCATGTCCTTATGTACACTTTATTGATTTTTTATGTAGACATTTGAACATGTCTTTCTATGTGGCTCTAAGTAAACATACTTATTTATGTATGTGGACATTTGAACATGTCCTTGTATGTATCACTTTCTTATAATTTTTTGACATATGCCCATATACTTTGTACTGTAGCCCCTTGTCCTACTTTGCATGCCTCATGTGTGTTGTATGTATGTTTCTTTATATGCATCATGGCCATGAGAGTTGTCTCTTGCTTGTTACACACTCCAGTTCTGAATGCCATAAGACACGTCATGTGTCTCCATTTCTTACTTTGTTGTCATAATAGACATCATGCCCCATCCCCCTAGGTAGCTACTCAATTATTACTTAGATTATTTTTACATACATTGTTATATCTATCTTAATAGCATTGTGAATCCTAAACACAACACCCATCATACATTACAAACTTATGCTCAGATTATGTCACATTCTAATATTATGTATGCATAGTATATTGGATTATTATGTAGATATCATATATACTTGATCTGACACACATTTTTAAAAAAACAATTTGGATAGTTATTGCATAGGTTCAACAACTCCCCTCAAAAGAGGGGGCATTCATAAATATTTACCATAGAGATCAGGATATCAAAATGCACTCATAGTATAATTTTTAGCACACAGGTTTAGATTACAAAAATCAAACTCAAGTAAACATAGTGGGAAATGATGACATAAAGATCAATTATATTTACACTAAAATCAAAATAGTCAAACAATAGAACTCAAAGTGGGACACATTGTCCAAGATATGGCACTACTATCTGGTAGCCTTAGTTTTAGAAAAATATTGATTGGCCAAAATATATAATAGGTACAATCTAGTTTGCATATATTTAATTAAAAATTTACCGATTTTGGATTAGTTTAGGTCAAATTCATACCAATTTTCTCAGATTGTGGGCATCATATAGGGCATGACCATTCCCATTTTTAGTTTAAATAATCAGATATAGATTATTATAAATCAATCTAGAATCTATATGCTTAGATATTATATTTTGGGGCATGTGCATGGCACATTATTTTTATATTCTCACTTATAGACTAGTTAATTAGATGGAATGATAAAATCCATGTCATTCTATATGTTATATACATTAGACACCATATTCTAGGTTACGCACTAGATTCATGCCTTACTCCATCTACAGTGGTTAGCATTATTGAATGGCCAAAAGACACCTAATATACCTAAATGGGCACATAACTGACATCTCTAGTTAGACATTTCCAATTACATCAGATAGTTTTAGTTTCAAATACATATACTACACATGGGTATCTAATGATGTAATCATAGTCTAATTGAGTTCATGATCCATCTATATGAGAGGTTTGGATACACCATTAGTCCAATCCAAGCTATTCATAGGTCATGGTCCACCAAACATGGGTGGTCAATGATGGATTCAAAATTGGATTGATTTATTAAGCCACCTACACATGGGGAATGAGCAAGCCATCAACTCAGTTCAAGATATGCACTAATTGATCACTATATATATGTATACATATAGGTCATCACCAAGTTTATGCATTAGTTCACATACCAAGTGAGATGTATTCATTCCTTTCATCTCCCTTATCCCTTTACTAAATTTTACCTATTTACTTAGTTTGTATTTACTTTTGATATCTCTTAAGTAAGGATTGATTTATGCATGTTTCACTTGTAGGATATGTAATAAAGCATGTTTCACATACTCATATCCATATTCATAGTCTTCACCTCTTAGGTAAGTCAAGGTACACTTATTTTTCCTTTATCCTAATTATTATTTTTTGTTGTATTTATTTAATAAATGGGGGAGGGACAAATGTAATCACCTAAAAATGACATTTGAGTGCTAAGAGTGCTACTTGAGACCACCTATCCTTAGTTTATCCCTAAACCTATCTTAGGGATTAATTTTACACTTATCCAGCCTTTGTGTGAACCATAGGCATCCTTAAAAATCTAATTAGCAATCCTAAAACTCATTCTTACATCTTGGCCCTTCATGCCTCAAGTTTTTCCACCTAGACATTAGTTCCATAATAGGGATAGTAGTGCCACATGGTTATAGTGTCCCAATTTTGGTGTTATTGTCCTTTCTCTCATTTTTCCATAAATATATATATTTTCATGTATTATACCAACTAGGGTCATCCTATACCTTTTTTAACACCTAAAAAACTACCAAAATAGTATATACATGGATTTTATCATTCTAACTACTAGATGGAAATCATACCCAAATTACACATACAAACTTAGAATAAGTTGTGCACAATTAATATTATCAATCCTTATTATACCTTACTTTTTCATATAACCATATATAGCATCCTTAAGCTTAGACCACTCATATATCTAGTCTCAACCACATTTAAAACACCTAGACCCATAATCATACTAGATTTTGCACTTGCACTGACACTTAGGAAGGGAAAAATACATTAGATTTGATCCCTCTTTGGAGTATTTATCTATAGGCAACTCTCATCATATTAGTAAATATGTCCAACCTACCCCACTAGAAACACACTTTACTAATTGTATCAACCATATGCCCTTACAACATCAAGGATTAGGGTTTCACTCATAAAATCAATCAAAATAGGTCATCTATAGGGTTACATAACTTGTGCACATAGGAATAGGTTTGATAGATCTAGACATAGGTGCACCCAGAAGCTTAAAATATTTCTACATAGAGGACACTACCAATAAATATGGATACTAGTGTCATATGGAACTACTATCCAATTAGGGTGTTACTATCCATGAGGGGTTTTGACACTTAAATATTGTTTATGACACTTAGACTAGCCTTTGCCTTAGTTTTTCACCTCCATATCATCCATCTCTATCACATTCTAGATAAGTTCTCATTTTCATTATTTATTTTTATTTTTAGAAAGGTCAAATTAGGCAAATTCTATAAAAAAAATTAGTGGTTATATTTATTACATATTTATACCATGATTTACTATACTCAACTTTTTAACAAGATAGTATTTACGTTCATCTAAGTAATATAATGTTAAAACACAAAAATCGATACCAAAGCATAAAATATAGATCAGAGAGATAAACATGTAATGAATAGTTCAAAATAACATTAATAATATAAAATAAAAACTCTATAAGTTATTAATACAAGTGTGAATATCTCCAAGAATATTAATCCATTGATATAGTATCATAATGTAACTATAAATAATAATTAGTATGATATATAATTTATATTCCCATCAGGATGGTCAACTAATTCTACATTTTATAATTAAATCAATTACACATGTGTAGAAAATTATAAAATTTAATATCATTAACATATTTAACTTGAAAAACAATACATAAATTCATAGTTTTTTTTCACGATGGTTCCGGCTCCTGCTAATGCGCGCACAAACCCAAATTTGAAATCGACTGCTATGATTCGAGCGGCCGATGAGGCTGTGGTTACCGTTACGGAGGAGGTTCATCCTGCTAGTAGAGGGAGGAACCATATTACCCTCAAAGGGACCCCTGTTGCGGGGATTGAAGAAACTACAGCTGTGTGTCTGGCCTATGTTCCTGGTTCAGGGCATGGACCAGGGGGATGAACCTATGCGGATGTGGCAGCCTTTGAAGCAGATATTCATGATGTTCAGCCTCATACAACACCTGTACCTACTCACTTATCACCTGTAAGTGCTTTAAAACCTATTAGGGTAACTCTAGACCCTAAATTAGCAAAAAATATCTTCCAAGAAGAAAAATGGTTTTCCTCTTGTGCTGCCATTTTCCGTTTCCATGGTTTCTGGCCCTCTTTTGTAGATCTACAGAATTGGATTGCTAAGAGTTGGCTGCATATTAAAGATGGTCAAATCCATCCCTGTGCTAGGGGTTTTTTTATAGTAATATTTCAAAGCCCAGAAGATAGGCAGTCTATATTGTGCAACAATAATTTTTCTTGGCAGGGCAGATTTCCTCTTATGGTCAAACCTTGGCATAAGGATTTTAATCCTCTCTCGAAATCCTTTAACAAGATCCCTATATGAGTGTGGCTCCCTTATCTTCCAATACATTTGTGGTAAGAGGCAGTTTATAAAACCATTGGAAATGCTATAGGGGAGTTTCTATATGAAGAAGATAGTACGAAGAGCCATCATTCAACTTGTGCACAATTTCTAGCTGTTTTGGATGTTTCAAAGGGCCTTCCTGAGGTGATATGCATTGATTCCCCAAGAGGTACTTGGACACAAATATTGGATTATGAGGGGATTCCTTTTAGGTGTAGGAAGTGTCACCAGACGGGACATATTGCTGCTTGTTGTGGTGCTGGGAAATACAATCCTAGACATTCACCTTCTTGGTGGCCAAAGGATTTTTCTGAACATAGCATTGACAAACTACCTTTGGAGACAACATCAGAATTTGAGATCGAGAATGAGGAAAGGTTGCAATCCAAATCAGCAGATGAAGAGGATTTACTGGAGAATCTATCAAATGAAGCCTCTGAGGAGGCTGTAGTTAATGATACAGCTGAGCCTGAGGAGGAGATGGTGATCTCATCCCCTGTTCTGGAGGATCTTTCTAAGAGCCAGACTGTGTTAGACTATCACAAGGAGCTTATGCCTACTGGTGCCCAAAGATCATTGTCTTCTGAGGCATGGGTTGCTGAGGCAGCTAAGGTTGAAGATGGATGGACAATAGTTAGAAGAAAGAAGTCTAAGCCTTTGGTCCCTCCTCTAGAAATGAATCTTCGGTCATGCAAAAAGAAAAATCTGAATTTAAAAGATTCATCCAAAGTTCCTTTCTGCTGATTGGTTTTTTGGGGGCAGTAAACCAGTCATTTTTTTGGTTTGCTGGTTACGGATCTGGAAGCTTGTGGTTTTCTTTCAGGTCTGTGTTTTGACAGCTATTTTTTCATGTTCTTATTTATCGGGTATAGGACCCTATAAAACTTGGTTTTGGTTCTTTTTAGTTTTCAGGTTCTTGTGTTAACCTGGTTGTGCTTTAATGTTTATCTTTCTCCTTATACAGGGTTTTGGGGTCCCTTCAAAACCTATTTTTACCATAATCTAAAACATATTTAACTTGAAAGATCATAATAAAATTTATCAACATATTAAACTACTATTGTCATCACATGTACTAAATTATCAAATACAACATTATTTCAAGAACATCTACAATAGAAAATTCAACATAAGTATAATTCAATAATGAATATATCATATTATATGTGTGTGTGTGTGCACGCGCATGCGTGCATGTGTGTGTGTGTGTGCATGTGTGTGTGTGTCTCTATATATCAAATGTTTAACATGATATAATTGTGACATATAAAAACTCACTAAATAATTGACTCCTCACCTTATGCACCTCCACCTATATTTATCATCAAGGTACCATGATAATATGATGTTTTAATAGCATCCATTCATGAGCATGATTGAGGCTAGCTCTTCTTCTCACGGTATTTAAAAATGTCCATTTATGCTTGTATAGTTACATTTTCATGTTTCATATGTACATACTCATTAACCACACCTTGATCTAAATCTTTTGATGGAGAAGGAGGGGATGTCTAGTAAAATATTCCCTAATCTATTTGTACTTTATGATTGAGACATCTCTCTCAACTCTCAAGTCATTATTCTTTATTTTCAATATAATATAGTATGTAATATAAGTAAACTCTAGATCAAAATGGGAATATGCTCACTTTTAATATTTATTACATGCTTAATTAATCCACCAATAACTATATTTCTAGGCTTGTGTCACATCAACACCTAGAGGGATGTTTCTATCATGTTTATTTAGTACTCATCATCCCATAAAAATTTAGTAATACATGATATCAATATCAAATTTATCAAAAGTAATTAAAAATATCAAAATATCATCAATACACATATGCATACTTGCAATAGGAGCCTAGTGACTAGTTTTTGTTGCATCACCTACATCTCTTGCATAATGTGCACAAAGGCCATTCTCTACTACAATTAGAGATAAAATAGGTCACCCAAGGGTTAACCACCACCATGTATATATTGCTATGCAAATAGTTCCATTTATTTCTAATGTTTATATCACATGAGTGACATATATAAATGGAATAGGATCTAAGTCCATATCACTAGGTCAAACCCTATCCCCCTCACATAATGGAGCTCTCATAGATTGTATCCATATATAAGGTGTTGAGGACAAATCTTAAGGAATGGAAAATTATCATGTGATGATCTCAAATTGAAAGTGCTCATATACATCATATCATTAGTCATGAATCCAATAGCTCACCTGAATACACTTAAGTTTTATCCCATCTTATCACCACTCTAACCATATAGGGTCACCACATGATATCATCAATAAATAATTAGTCTAATATTTGATGACACTCCTTCATCCTGGTCATCATGACTCATTTAATACTCACCCATATCTTCAAATACATGTATGAAAAAATCCATCCATAATAAGTTAACTTGCAAGGATGTATCATTGTAATGTGTCATTATTCCCAACAACATAGTAGGGTGGCCAATCCCAATCCTCCTCTAAACCCATCTCACATGAATTTTTTCAAATCTCTATATAAAAAGGCCAACATGGTATAACCCCAATAATACCTCATGCTGTGGTCCTCTATATCTCATAAAAATTGATGCATTTTATAGGAAATAGATAGTTTTCTTCATATACTATAATAAATGAGGCCAATAACTTATAAACAAACTTATACAAATATAAAACATTCACTAGTAGAATCTATGATAATAAAATAGTGATATCATTGGGGCCATAATGAGCACCCTAAGCATGACCAATCATATAATTGTGTGTATCCACTATATGAATTATAAAACCAACACCCTATAAAGTCACACATCTCCCAACAATAATAATTCAAAAAATACTTGACACGCCCTCCATATTTATAGTCATTTAACCTGTCACGAGCCAAAAAGTGCATTTGTTTAAGTCCTAATGTTTTACCAAGGTTATCATAATATTCATGTCATAGGTCATTTTCGACAGATTCCCAACATGACCAAGCTTGGTTTCATATATTATAACACTCTCATCATCATTCAATGGTAAGGATATATGGCCTCCATCATATTAATGTATCTACACTCTTGGGTCCACATTATCTTGCAATCACAAATTTAAAAGAAAATCACCAATCTAATAAAAAATATGTCTAATAAAATTAATGCATAATAATTATTAAATTTTTAGATGTCTCATGGATATGTCCATGTACAAGTTTTTTCCCATCTTGGATAGGCCTATCAAGGGTCTGGATAAGACTTCTATGGATAGGACACGACTAGAAAAACTCAAAATCATCTAAAATACATTAAAAATGATCAAAAATTCAAAATTTAAATATGTCAAAAAGTGTGATTTTCAGCATACAAGGAATAAAACATCCTCACACTATATGATGGCCCCAAACTACTTGAATCTAATAAGCCCTAGCTATCTCTTCTATTGCATTTTTTCTCTCTCAATTAAAAATAATAATAATTTCTTGATATACAAATGAATCATAATTTATTTTTAACCAAACTATTTATATGGGTTGAATTTTATTTTCAAAATTAAAATATTTATAATTAATTCCTCTCAAAATTATGCACACTCTCACATGGTAATATTTCCATTGCACCAATTAACCTTTTCAAAAATGAGAAATTTATTGCTTACATATATGTGGAGTCTCCTACATTTTCTTTGTTATCTTGAAATTCCTTCATTATAACTATTACCTTTAGAAATATTTATCATGCAATACTCATCATAATATAATGATTCTCTAAAAATTGGTAAAAAATAATAATATGTCAAAATAATAAAAAGTCAAGTGATATTTAATCAAATAAATTCTTATTTTCTCAAACTTATTATGCAACATACACCTTATTATTTTGATATGACATAATTGATACTCTCATTCCTCACATAGAAAGGGGACATACATTGTACTTATAAAAAAATACACTTAAAAACATTATGCATGATTCACAATGGTCCAAACTAATCACATATTATAGATTTTTGACATATTTCCAATAAGAATGTACATAATAATATAAATATTAGGGGAATGTGATAAATAAGTGAGGTAAAATAAAATCAAAGATATAAAATATATATTTTCTAATATTCAAATTATTTCAAAGATTAAATTCTATAAAAATTTACTATTTTTAAAATATTAAAAAATAAAAAACATGGAAGATATTGTCACATTGATACAAAAATTAGGGCATATGACATGCATATGTGATCCATTTTTATTGAAAGAAGCATATATTTATACACACTTGAATGCATATGTATAAGCATATACAAAATATTTATAAGATCAAAGTTTTAAGTTGAAAATAAAAATACAATTTATCACACACACACACACACACACACACACACACACACACACACACACACATATACATACATACATACATACATACATACATACATATATATATATATATATATATATATATATATATATATATATATATATATATATATATATAATTCTATACACTTTTGGCATAGTTTTAAAGGCACAATGCTTGTTCATGCATATTTTCAAAGTTTAAATTTACAACTTAATAATTCAAAATAAATGATGCTTGTTTATGCACATTTACAAATTTTTAAAGTTACAAATTAAAATTTAGAGTTCAAGGAGGCATGATGTTTGTTCATTCATATCTTCAAAGTTCAAATTGAAAATTTTAAAGGAAAAAATGGTTAATTAAATTCAAATAAATGAAAAGTGTGTTTATGGTGGGGGCATGAATATTCTTCATTCCCTTTCAATGATGAATATAGAATTTATATCTATTTATAGTGGTGTGATTCAATATGTTATGGGTAATTTATGTTTAAATCTAGTGACACTCAAATACCTTTTCATTAATTATAACAAATCCATTTTGTGGTTCCATATTCTATTAAGGGTGATGTATATTCATGTTTATTGACACTCAACATCCTTGACATCACTTCTATAGAAACTATCATGGTTTCACCTTTTTAGGACTAGTACATTTGGGTACTATTACCCATTCATTAGATCTATAATATGCATCTTTAAAACTCATGGGATTCATTAGTTATTAAAAATTGAGAATTGATCTCTCTTAATTCATCAATTATTAAACATAATCAACTATGTTTTCTAAGTTCTTCAATAAGGAGGCATGGTTTCTCCAGCCTATTATCTCAAAATACCGGATCAAAACTAGCTTAGTTACTCAATTTTAAAAGGTCATGGGTATAGTGACATGTGATGACATATTACTCTCCCATTACCACTCAAGGTATTTTTCATTTCCTTTTCTAGAAATCAAATACAACCAAAAACATCCTTTCTCCACTCTTTGTAGCATAAGCATTCTCCACAAGAAACTTAATACAAAAAATATATAGGTTTATTCTTTCCTTTCTCTTTACATTTGTAATTTAAAACTCAAACTTATGGATTTTATATATGTACATTAACTAGTACATGTGTTATTCTAGGTTCCAACATGATGTATTATGCACAATCAAAATTTCAAGTCATAAGACAAATTGTGTCTACACACTCAATATTCTTTCCTTTACTTTAGAAATTTCATTAATATAATAAGGGAGAGTCAATTTAGACACCCAAACTAGGTAAAATACCATATTTTATTATAAAAAATTATCCTTACACATATATACTATTTATAGTGAATAAGGTATCTGTTGGTGTAATTTATTTTGTCCTCTCTATTTTAGTTCATGCATTCATCCATTTTATAGACATATTACCTTTTTGTCATGGGGATACCCAATATTTATTTATTATCCTTTTGTACAAGTCCATTTTTGGTGGATAGGAATGGTCTTACATCCATGTCCATTAGGAGTAGACTTATATAGGCATAATTTTCAAACATTATATTGAGTCACATTTTATTTAAATCTTTTTTTTCCATTGGGACTTATCTTGGGTCAAATTATTCATTCCAGTAGCTCCCCAATTCAAAATCAAAGCTTCTATAAATAAAATTATACTCTAAGGAATTAAGTATGGTTCTCCTCACCATAAAAATCTATTCAAATATTTTCATGTTTTATCTATTAATTTGTTGAAGTTGGATTCAAGGTTTCTAAAATGTTGAATTCACATTTTCATGTTTGTGTCAAGGGTAAAATAGGAGAAAGAGAATCTAGAATTCAATTCTTAATTTCACACATACACACACATGGTACAATTACATTAAATTTTTATCCCTCTTTGGATTAATTTTAATGTAGTGTATCACTTTCCATTCAATAGTGATTGGCCAAGGTTAGTCCAACTCAATCATTATTGCCTCACATCACCCCCCATTTGATATCAATTTGTTTTTTTGTATGAAACTAGGTTTTATACATCAAAATTATTTCATGTGATATTATATATCTAAAAATGCATCAGTAACCTTAATTAATACATGTTTAAGAGGTGAACCATTCATATTTTATCACAATCAATATGGATAAGTCTATCATAGATAGACTCAAATGTTATCACACTACAATCCGCTTACTGTGGTCACATACAATAATATAATTTAATTTTTCCTATATTTTTTCACTTTAAAGATTTTGCATTATCTTTTTTTATCTATCAAAAACCAATCATAATTAATTAGGACAAGTGTGCATTCAACAAAATCGAGTAAATTGTGTTGAAATACAATTGTAATGGACCTAGCTAGGATTAGTTTTAGTTCTTTTTTTAATCTAAGAATACACTATCACATCTTTTACTTTAATTTTTACCCTATAAAATTACCAAAAATAATATATGTGAACTAATTATATTTATTCTTAGTGTTTTCTAAATATAGTAGTTTCCCATATTTATCAATTATCAAAATTAGAATTGTTGATTATTGTACATCTTTAAAATTCTAATATTTGTCTAGTTTTCCACCTATTAATCAAGAAACATTTATTATTTTGTAAAAAATAGGGCAAACTATAGAGAATATTATGATATTTTTTTGTAAGGATTAATTATATGGGTTTTAACCCATATAGAACACTAGTCATCTCTTAGATTTATAGAAGGATCTGTTTTTCTAATTAAGGTAGTGTATATATTGACACCTATATATAATAAAGAGATGAATATATAAGTAAATACTTTTAATATAATGGTTTGATAATATAATTTTTCAACTCATGTGTATTTACAACAATGATAACACCCTATAAAGGTGGATAATGGCATATGGCCATAGATTATAGACCCATAATCAGTATGAAAATAATGTAAATATTTATATTGCCTTGGATGGATGAATTCATGGATTGTTTGACTATAGAAGTTTACTTTCACATATATTTATTTTAAGAGTGGGTATCACAAAATAAAAAATTTGGAAAGTGATAAATTAAAGACCATATTCAAGACAAATAATGGTTTGTACATTGGTTGGTTGTTCCATTTAGTTTTAAAAATGCATTGAGAAAATTCATGAGACTCATGAATGAAGTTCCAAAGTTATATTTGAGTGATTTTAGGAGTGTAAAATAAGAAATACGTTGGTTCTTTAATTTCATGTGATTATAGAATTATATTTTTTTATGCAATGTTTTAATTATTATAGTGACTAATTTATTTAGGAAGAATATGTTGTATTGAATAATTAATATGTTTTCTTAAAACCATAAATTAGAATTCATACTAATCATGAAATTGGTTATCACCAAATGTAATATAATTCATGGTATTTATTTTCCACCATGTATGACTGTGTTTACTTTTTGTTTTTAGAAATTTTTAATTCTACCAAGTTTTTAGTGTGTTAAACATTATATCAAGGTCTAGGTTCATGAACTTGGGAGCTATGGGGAATGTTTCTAATTTCCTTTTTTCTTATAGTAAGAAAATAACAAGAATTTTTGGATTAGGTTTTGTCTAAGGCCAAATGGATAATCAAAATAAACCCCTAACAACACCTCTTGATCCTATTGAATTTTTAATAAGTGTTTTAGAAACCATCCATTCATTTTTATAAACCTTATAATGGAATAAAAATCAAGGGAACCAACAATAGGAAAAAGTGAAAAGTGAGGCCAAGGTAACCCTTAAGATAAAGAGAGTGATTTCAAGCACCAGATAAGAATTAGATAATATTTTAATGGGGAAAATAAGTATAAGGATCATGTAATAAAGTGGATTATAAGACATTAATCTAATATTTGAACTTAGTAACACCTCCCAAGTTCATTGGAAAGGATACTAGTGACATGTCAAAGGCCTTGTTAGTTAATATGAATCACTTCCAATTGTAAGAGATGGGTTCCAATATTACAACTCATATTATTTTTTTAACTTAATTAGGATACATAGTTATGGTGGGATAAAGCACATTAATGGGATGGAATTTGGCTTCACTTACTTGAGAGAAGCTCAAAAATTAGTATCAACTAGTATGAATTGAAGATTACAAATTTTAATTTGTCTTAATAAGTACCTATTTTAATGGTTAATTATGAGACAAAAATAATATCCTTTTGATATATGTGAACTATATATAGGATGTGGATGAAAAATTACTCAAGTTAAATTTGGGTCTACATGAGATTACAATGCACAATGTAAACATGACCAATCCAAAAACCATGGCCTTATATATTGAGTCCTCCTAAAAAGCATAAGATAAATAAAATTTTAAACATAGGTCAATACATGAAATAGAAAAAAGGGATCATCAACCCAATAATAACTTTCCAACTACATATAAACATTTTAGATAGTTTGATGCAAGGAATAATATTAGTAAGACTAAGTTTTTCAAAGATAAAAGTTAACAAGGATGGAGTAATGCACATAGTGCTCAAATAGAACCATAACCATAAAATAATATGCCAAATACATGGTCTAGAATAAATCATGTTACGTATAAATCTCCTATTGGAGGATTTTTGAAGTATGGAAAGGATCATTTTTAAAGGTTTTTACTAGAGTTGAGAGATGAGAGAGGAGGCATGTCACAATATATAAACTTATGCCATGGTGTAAAATAGATAAGATAGGAATTGAGACATGCATACTGAGACTTAAGATATGATTTATAATGTTTTAATTTTAGTTTTGTTAGGTTTAGGGCTATAGATAGTTTTAATTCTTTATTTTTTATTAATCAAGTTTACATGAAATTTAGTAAATTTAAAGAGAGGTATAATGTTGAGTTTGAAATGGATATATGATATTTATATTGAGTTTATCAAGAAAGTTGAGATGCATATAGGAGTTATTATGAGTCACATAAACATTTACATTTATCTCTTAGGCTCAAATTATGTGATATTGAGAGTGTGTTGGCTTCATGTCCATAAGCAAAAAAAATTACTATTTAGAGAATAGGTTCCAATTTTTTTATGACTCAGGGAACTATTTAGTAATCCAAATATCAAGAATACATGTGGTCTTATAAATTATATCTTCCATTTAAGCCAAAAATTCTATGAGGAAGGGTTATTAGTTGTATGTTATTCACATTGATGATATTTATAAGAAGAAACCACCTAGATTTTAAGACTATCATGTATTTTACGATTTCAATTATGTATTTCAAAATGATCTACCATGTTTACCTCATAATACAAAAATTATATTCTCTATAGACGTAGTTATAGTGTCATAACTAGTTTTTTAAGCCCCTTATAAAAATAGTATCTAGGATATTTAGTTTTAAAAGATTCAATTACTAGAACATGTGAAAATGGTCTAATCTGACCAAGATTTTCCCTTTGAAAGTAGTAATGATATTCATGAATAATAAGGATGTCACCTTATGGTTATGAATAGATTATTTTTTGATAAATAATGTCACCATCAAGAACATGTATCATCTTCCTAGGATAGATGATCATTTCCATAAAATTAAGTGATAATTTATTCTCAAAGATAGACACTCATTTATGTTATCATTAATAAGGATAACATAAGATTATGTGGCCAAGATAACTTTAATGAGTTTTTACAATCATTAAAAGTTCATGATTATGCACTTTTTATTAACTAATATTTTGACAACTTTCAACATACTTAGTAAAAATATGTCCAAAGACTATTTAGATCACTTTGTGTTGATATTTTATAATACCCACTAATATAATCTAATAATGAGTAGGAACATGATAAACACTTGAGTTTAGTTATGCAAAAATTGAGAGAGAATAAAATGTATGGAAATATTTTGAATTGTTTGTAGATCTTAAAAATATTAAATCTAATATATAATGTTGAATGCTAATTTTTGTAACCTTTTAGGACATAGAAAGCATAAATCCTATGTTTGTTAAAGAGACAAGTATACTAACTTAAGGTAATAATATGCAATAAATACAACCACTATTTTGTTATAGAATTGACTAACTTTAACATTTATAAAAATAGTAATAAATAATGTAAGAACTTAGCTGGAAAATGACTAAGATAGATTATATAGAGGTTTGAAACTAAGGTAGGGGCTAGTATGAGTATCACAAATAGGATCTTGGTTTTAGAAACACTCCTAGATAGTAGTTGGTTAATTTTACATTAGCATCATATTTTGATATGTGGTGGTAGTGTCCCTATTTTGGTGATAACATCCTCTATAAAAGACTATCATGAGATTTTGAGTGCACCTATGTCTAGATCTATGAGGTATGTTCTTCCATCTATGAATTTTGAAACCCTCTATATGTTGTGTTTTAACTAAATTATGAGAAAACCCTAATCATCCATGTTGCTAGGGTATCTAGTTGATATAAGCTAAAAAGTGTGTTTATTAATAGGGTAGGCTAGACATCCTCAACACTCTATTGTGATGAGAGTTGCCTACATACCAATACTCTAAATAAGTATAAAAACTAAATTAGTTCTCCCCACTTAAGATCTGGTGAAATCATAAGTGAAGATAGTATGATAGTTTATTTGAGTGCTTTGAATGTTCTTGAGACTGGAAATCTAGGTAATTTGAGATTAGGACTATTGTAGATGGTAATATGCATAAGTAGGGCAAAATATGGATTGATAACATTAATTGTGCATAAATTTTTATAGGTTTATATATTTATTTTGAATTTTATTTACATCTAATGTTTAGATGGCTAAAATTCATGTATTTATATTTTTTTGATGATTATTTGGGTGCTAAAATAAGTATAGGCTAACCCTAGGAGGCTTTATATTTGAAAATATATCCATTTGTGAAAAAGGGATGGAAAGGAAATTAACTATATTATAGGCACACTAGTGTCATATGGTGTTATTATCCCTATTATGGTGCTAGTGTCTAAGTGGTAGAAAAATAGGTATGAAGGGATATGATATAAGAATGAGGGTCTATGACTACTTTTGGGATGACTAATGATACATGTGGTGAACTAAGGATAAATAAGTGTGATAATAGTCTCTAGGATAGGTCTAGGGATAAGATATGGATAATTAGTCTCAAGTAGCATCTTAGTACTCAAATACAACTTTTAGGTGATTACACTAAATAATGTGCATGAGCTATGCAAATTGTTAGGTTTGGTAGGGTATTGTCGAAGATTTATAGATAATTTATCTAAGATATATATCTAATATATCCAACTACATCACCTCATTTTAGCTAAATGGAAAAAAATAGAATGGAATTATAAGCAAGAGGAAGATTTTTCAAAAGCTTAAAGATTTATTGACATTTTCACCCACCCTTTAGGAATAAAATCATAATGATTATTTTATGGTTGGAATAATATATTGGGAAATAAAGGTAATAAGATATGATTCTCATATATTTAATGAATATGGGTCAAAATATTTTAATCATTAATTAGATCTTACAAAAATAGTTCACACACTTCAGAAAGGGAGACATTTCTTGTTAAGGAAACCTTTTGAACTTAAGATTGATCATAAGAGTTTATAACATATATTCACAAAAACTAACTTTAATACAAGGAAATGGATATAGTTTGTGTTTTTGAGTTACTATGACATTGTAATTTTATATGTGAAGGGTAATAAAAACTAGGTTGTATATGTTCTTTACTAAAATAGATACATTTCTACCATTTCTCACATCTAGTCTACTCTCAAAGGTCTAGTTTTGAAGTAGAAAAATGGGAATGAGTTCTATGTCAAATTCATGGTGGTTCTATCACAAAATAATATATATAGTAAATTTATAGAGTTTTCCTTAAACATTAATGAATTTTTGAGGTTTTAGTGAACTTTTTTTAACCATCATTAGGAGATATCAAGAAGACAATTTTAGAATATTTTTTCTCTTCTCCTCATTTCTCCCTCCAAGGAATCACCAAAATAACTCATTAACTTATGCAACTCTATTATTGCCCAGGGATTAAATAGGAAATATGTATTTTGTAGCCAATTTTTTAATTGTTATAGAGTGAAAGCAAAGCAATTTTATCATTGACATTAGTTACATCATTATGATGTGCTAAATGAAAGTAGGAAATTATATCTCTACATTTCATTTCTATATTTCTTAAATTTTGAAAAAAAAAAAACACATTGTATTTTTTGATAAACTAATATGTGTCTCTTTTGATCACATGGACTTTCAAATATGATACTCTAGGTATATTAAGAAGGTTTGTAAAGGATATGTATAATTCATGGTGTACTTAAAGTTATTATCTTTGATAGTGATAATAATTTCACATCTTAATTTTTGACCTCTTTGATAGTGACTTGACTATAATATTAAACTTTATTTCATCCTACCATATATAAATTATTGTGAAAAATTAGTGTGTGAATAATGTTTTGGAAGACATATTGCCTAAGTACATCATGGATTAAAAAATTAAGTGGTAATATCTGATTTATTAGGTATATTTTTCTTATAATACCACATATCACTCTTATTTAAATATGTAACCATTTTATGTACTATATGATGCAAATGTAAGACCCAACTTGGTTGGGTTGGTTTAGATAACATATCAAATTTGGGAGTAAAGATAATCCATCACTATGACTCATAAATGTGATTCATTTTCAAAAGGCTTAAATAAGCCTCAGGTAGATACCATTATTTATATACCATATTATTGTTATTATTGGGGCCAATTAACATTATATGTTTGGTATTTTTGGACCTTTTTATTTCAAAATTATATTATGGTTGTGGATAATGATTTAAACATTGTTATTGATTGATTATTTTTAGAGTCTCATGCCATGTTTATGATCTATTATTCATGTTATATGTTTATTTATGACATTGTTAATTCTTACCATTATGATTTTTATGTTATATTATTCATTATGATATTAAATTTATTTAGATTATCATTTACTATCATTGACTAAAAATGTAATATATGGATGAAGGTATGTAGGATAAACAAACTTGGTTAGGCCATTGGTAGATCTCAATGCAACACAATGATCTTAAAATTTGTTTACATGTTTATTAATTAGGTGTTGTTTTTCATGGGTGTCATATTTTATTCCTCTTTTTTTTAAATTTTAACCATGCACATATGTATGTCTATCTATGAGGTCAATGTTTACTTAATTGATAGTTTTTTCTTTTCATTAATTTTTTTACCATATAAACCCATTGACACTTAGTTAATTGTATGGTGGTCGCTAGTATTATTGAGCATGGTCTTAGTTGTCATTTTTGACAAAGTAGTATGAGGTACATGGTGAATTAATGGTAAATTGGTCTTCTTGATGGATTTGAGAGTGTATGTCATGTATGTAGGTCATTGAGGTGATATAGGATGTTATGAGGGTTCCCTAGATGCATTTATGAGGTTTTAGTGTTTGTCATAATCTATTGGAGAGAGAAAAAGTTCCATTATAGCTTAAGAAAAACTAGACTATCATTGAAAGATCAATTTGTTTGTGCATTTATTATATGTACCTAGAAGGTCAACTCTGGTTAAAGGGTTTCATGGAAGTGTTTTCTATAGTGCCAAAATCCTTCCCTACAAGTTTGGTATTTTGATGTATTCTCTAGATCAAGTTATGAGATTTCAATGTTGGTCATATGTGTAGTGACGTGCCAGAGGTTGTAAAATTTTATACTTAGAAAAATAGTCATTGGGCATTCAAATATATATATATATATAGTGGTTTGAACTCAAATTATTGTGCATGAGTTTTTGGGACCCGAGAGCATTCTTTTGCCTATATAAGCCATGGAAGAAGTTAAAACATATTGGTGTAAAAATAAAAGATGAATTAGACATCTTGTAGATTATCATCAAAGTGATTTGGAGACTTGGATGTATATATAGGTGCATTTATTATGGGTCAAATTTAGATTTGTTGACTATGTTTTTACTTAGATAACCTAGGTTGACTAAAGTGGATTTAGAACCTCTCTATTGGTCTTAAATTGGTGTTCAATGATGGATGATGTTTTTACCTCATCTTAATATTGTTCCATGTATTGAATAATTTCTAAAAGTGTTCCTTTATTTAATAAAATCTTAATGAAAGATGATTGTTCTTAAGGTTTGTTTTCTTGACAGGCATAAGTGACTTGATGAGTGGTGTGGATCTTTTAGTCACTTTTGATGGATGATAAAAGTGATTGGATGTGTTATTAAGGTCTTAAAACTCTTGTTAGTTCTCGTAAATGGTTAGATTAATCCCAATTTTGAATAACTAGCTCAAAACATGATGAAAAGGGGTATGAGGGTTTTAATGTTTTTTGTGTATATAAACCCTAATATGAATGTTCATGATGAAAATGGATATCATTTTACCTATGGATATCAATGGAGTGTTATATGGATTTATTTAAACATTTCCTATAGTATTTATCATGTTTTTAATGCTTTCTTGAGTATAAGGTGATGTCTAAGTATTAAAGATAGAACAAGTGGTGTGAGAGTTGGGGATTTGTCTATAAGACCAATGCCTTTGAAGGTATAAAGTGTTGATCATGTTATCCATGGTCTGGAGCTGGTTATAAGAGTGATATTACAAGTTGGTTGTGCCCTAAAGTTGAAAACACAATTTTTAAGGTGATCATTCCTATATCATGACAAGTTTCTAGTAATCTTAAATAATGTTGAAGTGGTGTTTCTCTAGAGATTATGTCATGAGTTGAAATGTTTGTTTAATGTCAAGATGACCTCATAAGGTCTTAAAGTGATTTTTGGTCATGTTTTGAGTGTCATGAAGATGTTTAGAGGCTTGAAAATAATAGAATTTCTAAGTTTTTCCTAACAAGGTACTGATTGTGTATGTAAAGTTGAGTCATTGAGTGAATTTGAAGAGTACTATAAAGAGTTGAGTGTCGTTTATACTTAAATATGATTTTAAAGTCATGGAAGATCAAGATTTTTTTTGAATTTATCTCAAATTTATTTTATAAGAGGTTTTATAAGCACATATAAATGCTATGTGTTTGTAAAATAAAGTGAAGGATTTATATAATAAGGTTGCTAAGATAATGTCCTATTTTAATTTGAGTCATAGTGGCTTGAAGAATTTGAAGGCAAGGTTATTGATTCACAAAGGTTTGTATTAGAGTTTATTATCCATGTTTAAAGATTTTTTATGATGTTTATATTGAAACAAGAGGTCTTTTTTGACTGAGAGAGGGTAGTCCTTTTTGGAATTAGGTTTCGGTGAGACCTAATGAAGATATGAGGCCTATTGGTGCATTCTAAGTCTAAGTGAATGGTTTAAGGATCATTATATATGATAGAGACTCATATATGTTGGATTTGAAGTGTTTTAATAGGTTTGGTTTATTTGTGAGGGCCTTATGGGCCATTTTGGGTCTTTGTTTATCCATTGAGTGGACATGCCTAATTGCATTAGGTCTATTAAAGGGAGATTGAAATCTAAAGGAGTATGGCTGACCTAATGTTGATAAAATTATGTTTGTTATTCATGTGTAACATGTTATAAGGGGTAATAAAATATTAACCTTATTTATTTTATGCTTTTTAAAACACAAGAGAGTGAGTAAATTAGTGTTCAAGAGACTAGTATAAGAGGAAGGTTTTTTAGCCTTTTTGGTCTAGAGAAAGTGGAGTGAATGAATTGAATATATGATTTCTTTGAAGGGAAGTAAAAAGTGGTAAGGATGGATATAAATCCATGCCATATATTCTTGTGATTATTTTATATGATGCTTGATGGAAGAAAGTAAATAGTGCACTTGTTTGTAATTGAAAGAGAGAAAGAAAACCTTCATGTGTTGTGCATGAGTTTAGTATAAGAGTAGAATTTCATGTGTGTGTGTGTGTGTGTGTGTGTGTGTGTGTGTGTGTGTGTGTGTGTGTGTGTGTGTGTGTGTGTGTGTGTGTGTGTGTGTGTGTGTGTGTATTCATATGTTGAGGTAGAGAGCATGCTTATGGAATGTATGTTTTTAGAGCATGAGTTTGAATATTATATCTAAGTAAGCGATGAATTTAGAGTTGTTGATATGACTATTATATAGAATATAGATTTGATTGAGAAAGAGGCTATTTGAGAGTAGTTGAAGAAATATTATAACATTCCCATCATTAATTTTATAAGACAATAAGATCAAGGAAAAAATAGAGTTCTTGGTTGAGTGGGTGCTTAGTTAAGTGATGGTTGAGTTAGTGCTTGGTTATCTAGGGGGTTGTATCCTCCTTTAAAGTTGGTGCTTGATAAAGCCTAGTTGGTGCTAGATAAATTTAGGGAGTTGGTGCTTCCTTGTTAGGTTGGTGCTCAACTAAATTGATTCATGGTTTTATAATACAAGTTTTCTAAGATATGTTTCAATGGTTTTATTCCCTATGAGGGTTTCCAACATAGATGATGTGTTTTGATGTGTTATCATGTTTCATGATTTCTATGAGTATGGTTTCTTTGTGATATTGATAGATAATGTGATGTTGATTGAATGGTAGTTATAAATATGCATTTGATGGGTAATAAATTAAGACATTAAAGTAAAAGAGATTGTTTTTAAGGGCACTAATTCACCCCCTATTAGTGGTTGTGCTTCTAATAATTGGTATTAGAGTAAGTTTTTTGGATAAGGCTTGTCAACTTGAATGTGATCCTAAAAGCACATGATGGCTAATCTTGTGAAGGTGAGTTGTAAGATCAGTATGTTTATCAGCCTATGGAAGAATAAAGATTGGTATATTATTGTTGAGTCTTGGTAGATGTTGTATGAAAATAAGGTGTTTTCATCAATCTCAATAGAAAAAGAAAGAATTTTATTAAAACTAAGAAGTATAGTTATTTGCATGATATAGGTCATGGATTGAGAATGAAGAAATGAAGACCTGAGAAGGATTTTCTCATGATTGTTAGCACATGTTACTATTGCATGGGAAGCTAAGATCTTAAGGAGAGATGAAAAATGGTCCTATAAATGTTTTAAAAGCATTAGGAGTTGGTTTTAGGGGTAGATTTTTATGAACAAATGTTAAGAATTAAAATTGGTCTAAAAACCTTTTAAAACCGTCATAGTGACCCAATATGGAAGATATTCATGTAAATGGATCATAATGGATTAGATTACCTATTTTAGTGATTATAACATGTAGATAACTCTCCCAAATACCTCTAGGTGTCATTAGTATTACAAATGAGTGAGTGGAATCCATAGGAAACACCTTATTTCTTAGATTTTTCATGTAGCAGGTAGGGTTTACAAGGTCAAAGGATGAAAATGATTGTAAGATGATGTGTGAGACTTTTATTTTGTGCCCGTGTAAATTAATGAGTAGATTTTAGACTTTAAATATGAAAAACTAGTCATGAAAGTTGACATACCACTAAATAGTCCTAATAAAGAAGACAATGAAGGTGTAAGGATAAAAGATTGGTCTATATATTTCATATTTGCCAATATACATATATATATGTGCATTTATATATGTTATAAATACTTATAAGGATAATATTCATGAATCATGACTTATTTATTATGTCTATATGGGTTTTGGAATGCAAGTTCACCATGATTGGTTCTCAAGATAGAATGATAGTCCTAGTTATGCAAGATGAAGTCATGAGTCTAAAATGTTATATCATGATTTGATGTATCTAATGCACATGTTTATTTATTTTGGATGTATATGACATATAAATTATTTATATAAGGTTGATGTTCACACTAATAGGTTGTAATATGGAAGCCAAATTGGCTTATCTAGCTATATAAGGACTATGAGACAGAAGTTCAACAAATTATTCTAGAAGACCAATAGCTGACACTAGATCATGTGATTTATCTAATGAAATATGTTCTATTGGTCATATAGGAAATATTAGTTTACATAATTTGTCTTGGAAGTCTCCTTATGAGAGTTCAAAATAACACTCATCATGAATATGTTGTTAAGTTTGTTTACAGTTCTAAGTGAGCATTTGAAAATTATTAGTTTGAGGTCTTTTAATGTATGTGGTTAAATATAATGGACTTATTTATGACCTTGAGTTCATGTAGGTTATATACATATGAATTTATAATGTGTTTATGTGTCAAATTTTATTATATACTTTATATATCTAAGGCAGACTCTCTAACAATGTAAGAGCTCTTATGAGCATGGTTTTAGGCGAGATAAGTTGTATTGAGTGTGTTATTTCTATATAGATAATTTAAAGGTAGTTATTTGTGTTTATTTAGAGGTTTTTCCTTAATTTATCTAAAGAATTGTTAATAAGTATTTTCAAGAGTTGTGATCTCTTATGAGCATAGTCAGAGATGGATTAGAGATTTCATATGATCCTGTGTTTGCTTCAGATGTTAGTAATGTTTGTTAGCTTCATGTTATAAGGATTATTAATCATTAGAATAGGTTTAAATTTAGATATAGTTTGTTGAACATCAATGGAAGTTTATATGTGGTGAATATATCTTCAATCAAGGTATGTTATTCTTATGAGAGATATGCTTGTATTAGTTTGATATGGTTCAAGTGAAGAATGGAGTTAGGAAGAGTTAACTCAGGTCTCTTGAGAAGAATGTGAATTATGGGCATGAATATTGTGAGATATGAGTCAAGAATTTATAGATGGTCATGGGCTAAGGGGGAACTTTTAGCTCAATGTGTAATTGTTTTAGGTCATTATAGAAAGAGAATCAAGTCAGATCAATCTTATAATGTTTCCAAGGGTAAGCATGAGTGAGTGAGAGATCATCTTGAAAGATGAAGGTCATTGAGAAGGTATATCTTAGTATGGATGATGGTTCAAGAGATTGATCAGATTTGTCAAATTTAAGTGGACCAAGGTGTCTGTGGTGATAGGGGAGCATGTGTGAGATTTTTTTAGAGATTTAGGAATATTTTTTTACTATGGTTAGGTATAAAGAGTGTTTTCAAGTCCAAAGATAAAATAGGTAGGTTGAGGAAGAGACATTTTATCATTAATTTCAAAGGGGGATAAAGATCAAAATGAGGGAGAAAGATTAGTTTGAGAAAGAGGCATTCTAAGAATGGTTTTTCATCAATGACAAAGGGGGAGATTATTGAGCATGGTCTTAGTTGTCATTGTTATCAAAGTAGTATGAGGTACATGGTGAATTAATGACAAAGTGATATTCTTAAAGGATTTGAGAGTGTATGCCATGTATGTAGGTCATTGAGGTGATATAGGATGTTATGAGGAATCCCTAGATGCATTTATGAGGTTGTAGTATTTATCATGATCTTTTGGAGAGACAAAAAATGTTATTCTAGCTTAAGAGAAACTAGACCATAATTGAACATCTTGAAGGTATGAAGAGACCAATTTTTTTGTGAATTTATTATATGTACCTAGAAATTCAACTCTATTGAAAGGGATTCATGGAGGTGTTTTCGATAGTGCCAAGATCCTTCACTACATGTTTGATATCTTGATGTATTCTTTATCTCAAGTTATGAGCTTCCAAAGTTTGTCCTATGTGAAGTGATGTGATAGAAGACATCAAATTTATAGTTTGGGATATAATTTTTGGGTATTCAAAAATATATCCATTGGGGTTTGAATTCAAATGATTCTGCATGAGTTTTTGGTACCTGAGAGAATTATTTTCCCTGTAGAATTCATGGAAGAGGTCAAAACATGTTGGTGTAAAAATAAAAGATGAAGTAGACTTCCTATAGATTATTCTCAAATGATTTATAGACTTGGATGTCCATAACAGTGAATTTATTATGGGTTAAATTTATATTTTGTTGACTATATTTTTACTTAGAGAACCCAAGTTGACTAAAGTGGATTTAGAACCTATCTATTGGTCTTGAATTGGTGTTATGAGTGTTGGATGATGTTTTTACCTCATTTTAGTCTTTTTACATACATTGAGTAAGTTCTAAAAGTGTGCCTTTATTTAATAAAATATCAATGAAAGAGGATCGTGCTTATGGTTTGTGTTTTTGGTAGACATGGGTGATTTGATGAGTGGTTTGGATATTTTTGTCACATTAGATGGATAATAAAAGTGATTGGATGTGTTATTAAGGTCATAAATATCCTATTAGTGTTATTAAATGGTCAGATTGATCCCATTTGTGAAGAATTATATCAAAGACATGATTAATAGGGGTATGAGGGTTTCAACATTTTTTGTGTCTATAAACCCTACTGTGAATGTTAATGATGAAAATGGATTCTATTTGACCTATAGAGATCAATGGAGTGTTAGATGGATTTGTTGAAATATTTCCTACAATAGTTATCATGTTTTTTGTAATCATATAAAGTGCAAAAATTGGTAACTTGAGTGTGGCTAATGACACCCAACCCATAGGTCTCTTCGCTCACTCTCATGACCTTCTTAGGCATCTTTTAATTGATTCCCAATCATTCATAGCCTTCCAAACTTAATCATATCTCAACTCAAATAATATTTTCAAGATAAATCAATCCCCTAAGTCCCATCTACTCAATAAATTAGTGCCACATTTGGACTATAGCATTGGTGTCATCCTATCCACTTTTGATGCTCCTATCCAAAAGCATTTTTGGCCCTAAAAATTAGTTTCTTCTTATTCCCCATACTTCTCCTTATAATCTTAATGTAATAAAATTTAACCCATGACCAATAGATCCCTATAAAATCCTATTCAAATATCATTTAGAAAGGGTTGGAAAATATCACTAAGCAAGCAAGAATACAAGCAAGATTATTCAATCAATATTCCCTATTCTTTGCATACAACCAACCAATACACTTATAAGCTTACTAAAATCCTTACACCAATCCCTAGCCACATTAAGTACATATATTTTATCATTTTTCATATTCATACACTCAATTTAACAAAGCACATCAAGTGCGAAAACTACATATGACTTCATCCCTCTTTGGAGTATTGGTATGTAGGTAGTGTGCCCACATAAGGGGTGTGGATACACATTCAATGAATCTTACACACACTAACCCCACCCCCCACCGTATTTATAAAAATTAGTTAAAATTTAATGGAGTATAGGGTTTAAATCATAAATATTCTCTATAAGAAGCTCTATACAATTCCAACTATCAAAACTTCACAGATAGGATCACACAGACATGGCTAATAGAACCCAAAAAGATCATATTCTTAGGACAATAGTGGAAAAGATAGACTACAACATTGGTTCCAATATTTTCCACTTTCAATTCTCCTATCCAATCATAAAATGAAGGTCAGATATCTCTTTTTGATAGTGTCCTAGTCTTGCACATTGAATCTCAAACCTTGTCTTAGCTATATAAGCTAGTTTCTAGCTAAGTCTTGGTTTCTCCATCTTATTACTATTTTTAGAAAGGTTAAAATTTAATTCTAATTTATATAAATTATTATCTCAATTATTTCATATTTATTTAATAATTTTACTACTTAAATCCTTTAACTAAATTAGGAATAATACACCAATATTCCCATAAAGGTTAAATCATTTGTTGAATTTGAATTACTTCGTTTACACATAAAAACCCAAGAAATCCTAGGGTAAATTTCCTACTAATTTTTCCCATATTTTTACTTTCATAATAAAATAAAAAATTATCATTAAATTTTAAAATTTCATAGTAATTTTAAAATAATTTTCTTTTAAACCCTAGTTTCCCATACTAGGTCCCAATATTTTCCCAATAATTTTGTGATTTTTTACTAGTTTATTTAAATTATAAATTCACTTAAATTTTCAAAATTCAATAGTAATTTTTTAAAAAAATTATTTTTCAAAACCCTAGTTTCATCTTCTAGGTCTCTTTAAATAACAAATTTTCTAATAAATTTATGATTTTTTACTTGCATATCTAACTCAACAATTCACTTTCAATCTCAAAATTTCATAGTAATTTTCAAAATAATCACCTTTTAAACCCTAGTTGCATACACTAGGTCCCATTTCTTCTTGAGGTATCACCTTACATCTAAAATCAGATTTTTAAAATGGGTCTCACTTATTTTCAACTATTTCTTGCATTTTTAGCAAATAATAAGGAGACCATATTTGGTCCTATCATGTACATGAATGATGAAGTGTACCATATTCTAATACAAAGTTTTATTCTTTTATTTTCATGTCTATTTTTCATAATATGGGATGATATTAAGAAATTCATTGTTAAACATAATAAGATACCTATCTTTCAAAGAAAATTTTACTTGTCTTTAATACAAGGTTTCATATCTTGCTTTCTATCTTTCATATGGAAATTTTTCAAGTTTATCATGCTAAACACATTAGAAATGTCATAGCACATACCAAAGTTATTTATGAATTAATGCATAAATTCATGGTCTCTCTCCCTTGCTTGTTATCTCTCATGAGGAATGTTCATTATAAAAATATTTTTATATAACTTATAACTCTAATTTCATACAGTTTATCCCATATACATGGTTTCTACCTAGAGGAGCCATTGCATAAGCTAACAACCACCTATCAAGTTTCAATGTCATATATTATGTACAAGAAAGAATTTCCTTCTCCTCCTCTCCCCCAAGAGGGATATAACTACTTTCCCTCTAACCAGGTCCATGCTATCACCCCTCTAAAAGGTGAGGTAGCCTATAATATTGTTCCTAATGCATAAATTCAACATATAACTTCTTAAAATCCTCTTCAACATATGTGCTTAAATGTTCAATCAAAATTAATTAGGGTTTGCACTTATGAGATGCTAAGGGATAAAATCACCAGTATGCACAAGTTAATTTCATATTTACAAACACAAAATCAGCTATTACATGAAAAGATCACAACATTGGAAAATTAGATTATAATACTAAAGCCTCAATGGCACCCTCATGGTAATCATGTATATGCACCTTCACCTAGTCAATTGGTTGCAAGCAATGTTACATATCAAAGAAATCATAACAAAGTAACTCTATAACTAGTGATTCAAAAATCACTCAAAGATTAATTAAAATTTCAAGTGAGGAACTAAGGGAAATTATTAAATCTAAGTTGATCAAACTACCTCCTCTATATCTAGTTATAAGATATATATATTATTGTGTATATCATATAATGCATAGGCATCACACGAATTCATGTTTGGTATTGACTAAACATATACAAAAAATAATTTCTAATGAGGACCCTATAAAATTTAAATTAGTCAAACAATCCATGGTGACATAGGAACACATTCACAAAGGGTCAAATTCAAAATTAGTACAAAAGTAGTTACCAAAGCATAACTCATTACTATAAAAAGATTAAAAAATGAAATCAAACAAGAAATAGTACCACAAGCATAGTTAAATCACAAAATAGATGAAAATCTACCTCTCTAAAATTAGGCTCAACTTTCAAAGCAATATAGGTTTGGTCAAAAATATCTACAATAGTTTGATTATCAAGGTCAAGGGTTGGGCAAGCATGCTCAAGGCATCACTACTCCAATTCTAGCAGTTGATAATGTTTGTTAACAAGTTTTGAGATTTATTAAACATCCTAAGGAAAATCATTCATAGACATAATTTATCAAAGGAAAAGATCTAGATACAACAAAATTTAGCACTAGCATTCCATTGGTTCAAAATCAAGATGATAATGATGAGTGGAATAATATAGGTTATTATGATTTCCAAGACACTAACAATCAACCCAAATATTTAGAGTCATATTCATATCCATTCCCTCATGCTTTACAATCATGCATGATTCCTTTGTTTGATTATGAGACTCATCGGTTAGTATCGTCTCTTCTCAATCTTGCTTGTATGTAATGTTTCATAATTACTTGTATATAGCTTCTTTTTAATTTCATGTACATAGTCTTCTTATGATTCATTGTACATATCTTCTTTTCAATTTTTTGTGCATAGTTTCCTTATGATTGATTGTACATAGCTGATATCAAAAATAAAAAACATTCAAATAATCCAAAAACACCAAAAATATTATGATTGTATGAATTATCCATGCTTTAAATTTATAATACAATGTTAGACTTACATTTGTTGATATATGCTATTGTTTTTCAATTTATCTACATTACCATGCTTCACTTGGCCTTCTTTGAGTGTGTGCAGTGACATCCAGATCCTTGATTGCTTCACTCTACCCATTGAGGGGGAATCTTACATCTACATTTGAGACACACATTTAATATACATACCCACTAGGGGAATTTTCTACATGAGTACACCATCTAGGTTATGTCATTCCTACACCACACACTCTAGTTATCATGTTGATGTACAATATTTACTAGCTTACATAGATTATTATATTGACATCCCACTAGTATATAACACTTGTGTATTTCTTAGAATATACCTAGTCTTATATTAACATGTCTTGCATAATTTCCCTCTTGATTTGATTAGTTAAATGTGATTATATTTTTATTATTATTACATGCTTTCTTTTATTGCTTAGCAAATCTAGATTGCTTGCATTTCTTAGTTTTTGTTGTCTCTTATATGCAATTTTGGGCATTTTCTAATGTCATTTGCTTTTATTAATGTGTGTACCTTAGGAAATTTTCCAATGTCCTTTATCTATACTATTTTATGTGATTATGGCCCTCATGCTAACCCTTTATTATTTCAATTGTATGTATATGTAGCATTTTAACATGCCTTGTATGCTTGCTTTCAATTTTGAGTGACATGTACCCATGTCCCTTGTTTGCTTGGCCTCTTGGCCACTTTTGTATGATTATTTCTTCTTGCCTTGTGTGCTTGTTACTTATTTTGTTCTCATTATTTGTAAATCCATGATCCACATCATGCACTATCTTGATTTTTTGGATGCTATGATGTACATCATGCTCCATCCCTCCAAGACAACTAAAAACTAAAAAATAATCAATAAGCATACTTACTATTCCAATTCAGTACATTACACATGTTATTACATTATTACATCTATCTAGGCATACCCCTATTGATCTAACAATATCTCATTATAAAACATGTTATATCTTTAGATATCTTGTCAATTATCATTGCTATATCATGTATATTTGTAGTATAACACACTGATAGGGATCTTTCTTCTAAGAGACATCATTTTAGGGTCTTCATTTACTACCTTCAAAAGAGGGGGAGAAAAAAAATGTTTTGTCACAAAGATTATAGATATTAACAGTAAAAAATACAACATTTAGCACAACTAAAACAACAACCAAACATCAAACCAATTAGAATAGACCAGGCAGATAGTGAAAATGTTAGAACAATTACTAGATTTAGCTTAGGACAATAGTGCCATGATTAGACTATATTATCAGTGCCATTATTGTCTATTTTTATTTCTCCTGTCCAAATAGAAAACAAAAATAGACATTCTAAAATCATGCCAAAAAGTAGGTTCAACTATAGTTTTGCATAGTTAGACTAGTTTAGAATCAATAGTTTTTAGTACACTTTTTCTTAGAGAATCTAGATATAGGGGCATTATGCATGGCATGATGGCTCTAACTTCTAGTTTTATATATGATAGTTGGTATAACTTTTAAATTATAATCCATGTTCTAGACACTAGTGATTGGGGGAAATGTGCATGGCATATTTGTTTTCTTTTCTTTTTTAGTTTAGTATTACCCAAGTATTCTCAGTAGTTATGTGCCTTATTTTATCTATAGATGGTTGGCATCATTTTAGAGTGGATTTTATACAAGCCTAGCTTCCACATTTTGGAGTGGTTCATCATATAAGCCTAGTGCACTAGTTTTAGAGTGGATTTCATACAAGCCTAATCTCCATCTTTTGGAATGGCCAAGAGTGGCCTAGTTTTTAGCATACATTCAACTATCCATGCCAACATTGTCAGATTATCAAGCATTTATGGGATTCAAGATCCATCTCATTTGACACATATTTCATATCGGTATCATTTTATATTTTTACTTCATAGGATAATGATGTAGCCAAAGGACTAACTAGCCTTTGTATTATTGAGCCACCTATTCAAAGGGATTGGACACATAGTTTAAACATTTATTAGCACATGCATGATCATATATATTCACTTAGTGGGACATAATGGAGCCAAAGGGCCAAAATTTTCATTCTTGATCCACTCTTAATGAGTTTAGCACTTAGCTCCATTCGTGATATTAATCTTGGTACAACATCATTCAATACATACCCAATACATCTAACATTACTAAACACCAAAATATGTTTTGTATTAGTTTGCATACATGATAAGGTGTATTCATTCCTTTTTCTTCCTCTCTCTCTTACCTATATTCTACATTCTTATTTTAGATATAAAGTATCTAGTAAGAACTAATATACTCTTTGTTTTTCTCATAGATCCATAATTCATAATGTGCTCTCTTTATGCACACCCAACATCACATAGCTTCATGAGATTCACCATTTTAGATAAGTTTAATACACTTTCTATGTTTCCTTTATCCTAGTATTTTTCTTTATTTAATCACTAGAATAAAGGGAGGGAAAATGTAGCCATATAAAATGCTAAAATTGGTAACTTGAACGTGGCTAATGAAACCCAACCCATAAGTCCCTCCTGCTTGCTCTCATGCCCCTCATAGGCATATTTTCACTAATTAACAGTCATTCATAGCCTTCTAGACTTAGTCCTAGCTCAGTCAAACTACTCTTTTAAGGAGAAATAAATCCCCCTAGGTCCCATATGCTCAAGATAGTAGTGACACACTTGGAATATAGCTCTAGTGCCACTCATGTCCACTTTTGGTGTTCCTATCCAAATGTATTTTTGGCCCCAATGATCAGCTTATTCCAATTCCACATCATTCTCTTTGGTGGCCTTATGTGAGAACATTAAACCAATGACCAATAGATCCCTATAAAATCCCATTCAAAGATTATTTGGAAAATTTTGGCAAATATCACTAAGCAAACAATAATACAAGCAATACTATTCAAGCAATCTTCCCTATTCTCTACATACATCCAACTAATACACTTACAAGCTTATTCAAATCTATACACCAATCCCTAGCCACCTCAATTAATCTAGTTTATCATTTTTTATATTCATACACTTAATTTCATAAAGCACATCAAGTGGGATAACTACATATGGCTTGATCCCTCTTTAGAGTATTAGTATGTAGGCAACGTGCCCACACATGGGGTATGGATACATGTTTAGTGAATCTTACACACACTACCCCCCCCTCTCTTTCTTTAAATTGATCAAATAATAATGGAGTATAGGGTTTGAAGATAAAATATTCTCTACAGGGAGCTCTATAGACTTCTATATGTCAAAACTTCATTAATAAGGTCACACAAACCTAGCAAACAAAACCCAAAAGGCTTAGATTCTCAAGACAATAATGATAGATGTAGAATATAGCACTGGTGCCACTCCTATACACTTTTAGTACTTCTATCCAATCATAAAACAAAGGTTAGATCTTAGTTTGTGATAGTGTCCCAATCTTGCAGAGTGAATCTCGAACCCTATCTCAACCATATCAACTAGTCTCTAGCTAAGTCTTATTTTATCCATCTTATTACTAGTTTTGGAAAGGTTGAAATTATAATATAATTTATAAAAATTAATAGTTTAATTATTGCATATTTATTGATTTTATCAATAAGACCATTTAAATAAATTAGGAATAATACACCAATATTCCCAAAATTATTAAATCATCTGCAATGCTTGTTTGAGTGCAAGGTAATGTCTAAGTAACAAATACAGAACAAGTGGTGTGAGAGTTGAAGATTGGTCTATAATACCAATGCCTTTGAAAGTATAAAGTGTTGATCATGTGATCCATCATCTATATTTGGTTATAAGAGTGAGATTACAAGTTGGTTGTTCATGAAAGTGAGCAATAAAGTTCTAATGGTGATCATGTAACATGACAAGTTTCTAGTAATATTAAAGAATGTTGAAGTGGTGTTTCCTTAGATATTGTGTCATGAGTTGAAATGTTATTTTTATATCAATATGACCTCATAAGGTCATAAATGATTTTTTTTCATTTTGCTAATAACATGAATATGTTTAGATGATTGAGGATAATAGAATTTTTTTGTTATTCTTAGGAAGGTATTGACTGTGTATGCAAAGTTGAGTCATTGAGTGAATTTTAAGAGTACCATGAATAGTTGAGTGTTGTTTGTGCATCAAGATGACATTAAAGAAATGGAGGCATAATAAAATTATTGAATTTATCTCAAATTATTTCACAAGAAGTCTGATAAGCACATATCAATGCTCTATGTTTGCAAAATAGAGTGAAGGTCTTAAATAGTAAGCTTGTTAAGATGATGTCCTATTTTGATTAGACTCATGGTGTTTTCAAGAACTTGAAGGCAAGTTGATTGATGCATAAAGGTTTGTATTTGATTTTCTTCACCATGTTTAAATATTTTTTATGTTTATATTGAAGCAAGAGTTCTTTGTTGAATGAGAGAGGGTAGTCCTTTTTGTAATTAGGTCTCCATGAGACCTAATGAAGATATGAGGCCTATTGGTGCATTCTAAGTGTAATAAAATGGATTGAGGATACTCATGTATGATGTATACTCATATATGCTGGACTTAAAGTGTTTTAGTAGGTTTGGTTTATTTGTGAGGGACTTATGGGCCATTTTAGTTCTTTGTTTATCCATTGAGTGGGTAGGCCTAATTGAATTAGGTCTATTTAAGCCTAAAGGGATATTGAAATCTAGAGTATGGCCAACCTAAAGTTGATAGAATTATGTTTATTCCTTGTGTGTAACATGTACTAAGGGGTAATAAAATATGAAACCTATTTATTTTATGCTTTGGCTAATAGAAGAGAGTGACTAAATGAGTGTTCAATAGACTAGTATAAGAGTAAGGTTTTTAGGCATATTTGGTCTAGAGAAAGTGGAGTGAGTGAATTGAATATCTAATTTATTTGAATGTAATTTTAGAGAGATAAATATGACTATAAATACATGCCACATATGTTTTTGATTATTATCTATGATTCTTCATGGAAGAGAGCAAACAATGAGCTTTTTTGCAATTAGAAGAGAGCAAGAAAACCTTCATCTGGTGTGCATGAGTTTAGTAAAAGAGTAGAGATTCATGTGTCTATATATATTCATATGTTTAGTTAGAGAGCATGATTATGGAATGTATGTTTTTAGAGAATGAGTTTGAATATCAGAGTAGAGTAAGGGTAGAATTCAAATTTATTGATATGACTATTATATAAAAGACATATTTGCTTCAGAAAGAGGTTGTTTGAGAGTGGTTAAAGAAGAAATCTTGAAATGTTTGCATAATCAATTTTATAAGACAACAAGATCAATTTTTAAATAGAGTTATTAGATGATTGGGTATTTTTTTAAGAGGTGTTTGAGTTGGTGCTTAGTTACCTATGGAGTTGTAGCCTCCTTACAAGTGGCTTGCTAAAGTCTAATTGGTGTTAAATAAATTTAGGGATTCGGTGCTTCCTTTTTTGGTTATTTCTCAACTAAATTGATTCATGGGTTTATAGGAAAAGTTTTATAAGTTGTGTTTCAATGGGTTTTATTCCTCATGAGGGTTTCCCACATAAATGATGTGTTCTCATGTTTCATGCTTTCTATGAGTATGTTTTATTTGTGATATTGATAGATCATGTCTGTTGATTGAAGGGTTGTTATACATATATATTTTATGGGTAAAAATTTGAGATATTGAAGTAAAAGGGATTATTTTTTAGGGCACTAATTCAACCCCCCTACCTTAATGGATGTTCTTCCAACAAGTATTTATACATGTTAGTATGTATCTCTATGACTATAAAGTGGTAGTGATAGTAAGAAATGTCTAATAGTTACTTGACTATGCATGAATTATAGATATAATAAAAGACATTAGTATATAATATTAACATAAAATACTTTTTGATTTTAATGTCTGAATGATATTTTTATTTTAGTATACAATTATAAGTTATATTGAAGTATGTATTTAATAAAAAGTCTTATAAAGTATTATATGCATAAGTTTTAATTATACTTGTGTAGTCTAATCCACATGACTATTAAAAATTAATTTAGGGAACTTGACTTGCTTATAATTTCACTTAAAATGTTTTTTTAATCTTTTGCATGGGCTTGCATGGTTGAGAATAGAAGAGGGAAGTATAAGATTGAAACCCTAAATTTAATAGTGTACTCATTGATCACTACATTTTTACATGAGGTATTATAAACATTAATATGTTTAGAATAAAAATAAAATGTTTAACAAATAAGTGCAAAGAGGATTTGTGGAAGTAAATGGTGATAGATAATTGGAATATCTAATAATAGTTATAACCTTTGATAGTTGGAAATGTCTCGCACTATCCTTAAAAGTAACACTTCCATTTATAGCACACCAAAATTAGTTTTATAGTGTATATTAATATTTTTTAGGAGTTTTTATTGTAAATTAATAATATGGTAATATTAAATCAAACCATAAAGAGATTGAAGGAAATGACTCAAGTAGAAATATTACAAGGAATAAAAGGTACAAATAGTTTAGTCATTATAAACATAAAATAAGTCCATTGGAATCAATGTTAAATAGATAATAAATAAGTTTGGATTATTAAAATATCTTGGTTTATATTTAGAATTATTGTATTATTTATTATAAAATATTTTGGATGATATCTATCAAAAAGGTATGTAGTTGGGTTTTTTTTACTTATATAATAACCTTAATTTTTGTGTTTCTTTTGATTATCCATAAGATACTATGTTGACATTATGAAGGCCTATTTGTTTTATTTTATTTGATGGCTCATATGGTTTTATTAAATTTTATAAAACCTATGGTTGTGTTTTTTATGTTTAACAATCTATAATGGTTATATTGTTAGCTTATAATTTATTATCCCTAATGGTTTTATAGCAGCACTTGATCCATTAAACATGATGATTATGTTGACATGGTATTGGTATTATTTTTTGTGTTATTGGTGTTTTATCCTATTTTTTATGATAATACTAATAAATGCCTATTGGAAGTGTTGTATTTATAATAACCTCATTCACTATACCTCACATATCATCATGTATGCTTATTGGTTGAAACCTTTTAAAAATTCATAGACTTATGAATATTTTAACACAACCTTAATGATAAATTAAATATTGTGGTGGCTTACTAACTAAATATTACGCTGATTTGATATGAGGCCATTCATGTTTGTTATTATATATTGTTAATGTAACAACCTCACTGGGTTTAACTAGAGTTAGGTAAAAAAAATTACACTAACTCATTTAGTAAATTCCATTATGATAAAAACATATACTAGTGATCTTTAACTAAATATATCATTTTAAGTTAACTAAAACCAAATGTTTAGAGATGATCTATTTAGCTAATGATCACAAAACTAAGTAAAAGTATGATTATGTAAATAAATCCCTATATATTAATCATAAATGTAAATTTACAAGTTCATCCACTAATGATACAAAATATCTAAATTGATAGATAATTATAGCCAATTATTGTATTCATTAAATATAAAAAAAGGTACAAATTTTACATAATACATGGTTTCATAATATTTTACAATTATACAATGATTTAGGAAATGTATTAGTCTCAACAAACTCAATTACATCCATAATATTCAAGATTATATATTTTATTAGTTGAATGTTGAAGGAGAGGGAGAGAATCACTAGATCACTTTTCCACACCAACGTCAAACCATAAATCCCATACACATTTTCCCAAATATGGAATGGGCCTCCCTTCATGGATGGGTAGATGATGATAGTGCAAGATTTAAAAATTATTGACTAGAACCCATGTGATGTAAGATAATTAATGCATGCAGCATATCGTAAAGAAAACCATTATGACATGATATCATTCAAAACATGTAAACTAAATCAAACAGGTGAATTGACAATGTTGTAACTATAAACATTAATTTGGCCAATGTTTTAATATAGTTTTATGACCTAAAATCATTCAAATTCACACATACAACTCAATGGATTACCTCAAATTTGTCTATTAGTGACACTAATAAATTATGTGAAGTCCATCTAACCTACTTGTTTAGTGTCATTAATAATAGATTGTTTCATAATTTTAAGATACTGAAATCAACTGATTCCATAAAGATTTTCCATACTATATGCCATAACATTTATAAGTATAAGAAAATCTCATAAATACATATAGTCCATCATATGAATTATAATATTACAAATCAACTACTATTATTTATAACTTAAGAACTATTAATTTTTACATTAAAATAGATCTCAAGATATCATGTTGTAATAGGTAAAATCAGATAGCATACATCATTTAACTATTGATTTCCAATTATCAACTATGCATCATAAGCCATCCATGTAATAAAAAAAAAGTTTAATATGGCATAAACCAAGACACCATGTAAAGTGTATCTATAGGTTTCCTTATTGAATTTTAATCTTTTTAAGGATAATAAACAAATATATTCAGTTAACTATTTCCTTGTAGTATACTTATTCATCTATTTGTATAAATATACATATATAAATATAACTCAGATTTAGAATATTCCATCACTATATTCTGAGAGTCATAGTTATATGTATTTATTTATACATCATATTTAATCTAACATAATAATTATAATCAAATTAATCTTTTTTCAAAATCATACCAAGAACTAAACTCAGTAATATAATTGCCCCTATTATTCTCAACATCTAACAATCATTATTAAAAACCAAAATAATTCGAACAAAAATATGAATGTAGTCATATAAATATATAATTTTATACTATCATGCATATAAGTATATACATACACATGAGTAACCTAATTGTTAGATTAAACTCATTTCTCAACCTATAATGTATTTATTTACCCATTTATATCTATATGACTCTAATAAAAAAATTATGTATAAAATTTCAGTAAGACAAATCATCTCAACCATAGAAAAATTTATATATACATTTGAATGCAATAAAATTACATACAATTTCATTACATCCCAATAAGAATTTTATAAACAAAGTCCCTTCTTAGGTACTCGACCCACTGTACTAATTAGGCCTCCAAAAATTTTATAAATTAATAAAAATATAAATGAAAAGTTTTGGTTTCTATTGTCCCAAGTTTTTAATAAGGATTGAATCAAGCAATTGAAAACATCAAATAACCTATAGGATTTTAAGACCAAATTATGAGTTCATTCATTAACCTAGATTTCTATAATTTATATTATAAAATCTTTTAAATACTAAAACCCTTGTATTAATAATTTATTTTTAAAAAATAACCATTTTATAACATTTCCTAGAAATATGCATCTTGTTTTAAATAACATAAAAATTCAATTCCAAACATATCCATATAGTTCTCTTGAATTAATAAGATTGTGGCTCAACATGAAATACTAAGTAATCCATATACATTTAACACAGACCTAATTTTTTTATATCATAAATTTTACCTATGTATAAAAATATATAGTATAATTTTAAATTCCAATACTAATTCTTAACCGGTTTATATTAAGCTTAGAATTAAAATCGATAATCTCAATCATGTGCAAGTTATCTAAAGTAAGACATTTAACCCTGTGTCTCCTTGTCGACCCATTTCAAATTATAAGACACCCAACTGTTTAAACCCTTTAAACTTATAATGATAGAATTTATTCTTATGGAGTTAATATTAATATATGTCCAAGGTATTTTACAAAAAATAAAACTTTTCCATTCAAACCCCATTAAATATTTTGGGTATTTATAACAAAATGAACATAGTCGTATATTATGAGGGTTGGGGTTTACATTTTTGGTCCTGTGTATGGGAAAAGCCCATCCCCAGGGTCTAATATGTAACCCCAATTTTTTATGTTTCATTAAAATAAAAATGAAAACCCCATTCAAATGAATTACTAGCTGAGCTAAAATAAAATACACAATGGTACACATTTAATAGTATCCCCTACCTTGAAATGAAGTTTATGCCAATTATTTTATCGAACCAAATATGCCTTCCCCCATCCAATGTGTGTGTTTTTGTCTCCCATTTTTCCCATATTTTCCTTTATCTTCCTACACATTGTTTGCATGTTAAGTCACCATAAAATTGCCACCAAAATTGGTGCATAAAAAAATCAACTCGCAAAACAAGTCAATCATTCCACAAACAACTCATATGATTATTGGAATGGGTACCAATATCCTCTCCAATACCCTTAAATATAAATTAGAAACCCTAATCTAAACTAATAACTAAAAAACCAATGATCACATTGACTTAAAATTACCAATGTATCATGCAAAAGTCATAATTCATTAGGTATTTTTGACCTTTTTAAAAATAACCATGCAATCTCACAATTTAGTCTAGGTTTTTAAATATTAAAAACCTTATGCATTTTAAAATATAACTTAACACAGTCCAAGTTAAATCATTATGCTATTATTAATTAAATCTAGATAATAATCATCAACTTTTCAAAGCATACAAATCCATGTTATATCACAATCCATTTATTATAAACTGATATGTCTTACAATTTTATTAGTTAGACATATATTAAGAAATGTTTTTTATAAATAAGACAACATTTATATCATCCAATCAATCATAAAATCTCAACCACTTAAACACTAACAACTTAATAGAGTTAGATGCATACTAAATTACCAAGCCATCATTACATGATCATAGCACATCAAACTGAATATAATACATGCATAGAATAGTCATGTAAATAAAATCATATACACTCCATAAAGACATCCACATAAAATATTATAACACAAGCATGAGATATTCATTATTTAAAATTTAATGCATAAAACTACTCATAACTATCAACACTCAGCTAATAATCCTATAGTGGTGTGTGTAGGGTTCTCAATTAAATTCTTCCATCTACCACTTATCTCCATATTCTCCACCCTCTTTAGTAATAATCTCCCTCCATAATCATCTATGGGGTGAAATTTATCTTGCATGTACCTCATAATATCAAAGGCAATTAGTTTTTATTACGATAAAATCCATAACATAATATTATGTTTAACTGAACAAACATGATCATAATGTATAATAACACATAAGTATAAATAACCAATGAATTAATGATCATTATAGTAATCAATATATAATTTTCAATAATCAATATTTAATAATCCATCTTAATAAATAGTAAATTTAACCCTCTAATCCATAAATCAATAGTTTAACTAGTCTAGAGAAGGATCTAGGATGTAACATCCTCCCCTAAAGCTAGTCATTGTCTTGATGACTCTAATTTCCTAAAATAATTATAAAATTAAAAATTATTTAATATAAAATTAAATAGTTTCTATAAAAATACTAAATAAATAAATGAATAAATAGTCTATATAACTCATCGAAATCTTCCCAAGTGGCACTATCTTTAGAATATTGGTCCCAATAGATCTTGCACTAAGACACTTCTATATTAGGTAAAATGAGTTTTTAAGTGTCAATTATTCTAATTGGTTTTACTATGACCACCTTGTGATCAATAACCTACAAAGTATTCCAATCCAATATGTGAGAAGGATCAACTACATATATTTTAAGATGGGATATATGGAAAACATTATGTAATAGAGATAGATTTGGTAGCAAATCAAGCCTATATGCTATAATATTTATCACTTCGAAGACCTTAAAGGGTTCCAAAAATATTGGTCAAAGCTTTTTTGATTTACCAAACTTAATCAATATTTTTTGAGGCTTAACTTGGATAAATACTTTATCACCTCTAGAAAACTATCTTGGTGTTCTTTTTAGGTTAGCATAACGTTTATGTCTATCATTGGCCTTAGATAAGCTTTGTTTGATTTATCTAACTTGATCTTATATATCCAGAAGTATTTCAAGTCCAAATACTACTTGGTCTTCTAGTTTATCCCAATTGATTGGTGTTCTACACCTTCTTCCATATAGTACATCAAATAGAGACATGTTCAATTTTGATTGGTATGAGTTATTATAGAAAAACTCAAATAATGGAAGGTACTCCTCCCCCCCTATATTGTTGATCCATGAAATACATTCAAAGGATATATTCTAAAACTTGGTTAACCCTCTCTATTTGTCCATGTAGTTCAAGATGATATGTCATATTAAAATTTAATTATGTACCCAATGAAAAATTTTAATGTCAACCAAAACCTAGATGTCATTATTATATCTCGATCAAAGATGATCTTATATAGAAACCCATGTAATCAATACACCTCTTTCATGAATGTTTTAACAAGCATTGGGCATCATCAGTTAAATTACCTGGTGTGAAGTGAGCTACCTTGTTTAGTTTGTCAACTACTACCAAGATCATGTCATGATGATTCCATGACAATAAAAAAACTTAGATAAAGTCCATAATAATTACTTATCACTTTCATTATAGTATATCATGAGGATATACCAATCCTAATAGATGCACATGTTTATTCTTCACATGCTGACACTCCAAACTATGAGATATAAAATTTGTTACATCCCTTTTTGTTCCTTTCCATAAATAGAGGGGTCATAGCTCAGACATGAGCTTAGTCACTCCAAGATGACCTAAATAAAGGGTATCATGTACTTATTTTAGTATTATACTCATTAAATTATCTTTATCAAGTACATTCATTATGCCATTATACATTAAAAGACCATCATACCCCAACTTGAATCTTTTAAACTTAGGGTCTTGAGAATATTCTAACAAATCTTTCTCAACCTGTTCATAGAATTCATCTCTAGGGGAGAATATAATTACCTAATCATAGAAAGTACTCATGATAGTATCCAAGGTTGTTATGTACCTTCTGCAACTTAGGACATCTATAACTCTGTTTACCTTTCCCTTGTTATAATTGATATCAAAATCATAATTAGATGAGAATTATTACCAACATCTCTATCATGAATTCAAGTTCAATTGGGTAAATATATACTTGAGCCCCAAGTTATCATTATTTAGTTCAAATTGCTTCCCTAATATATAATACCTCTAAACTTGCAAGGCATGCACTATTGTATTAAGTTTTAGATCATGAAGGGAATACTTTGCCTCATAAAGATTAATCTTTTAGGACTTATATGCTAAAATTGAACCATCTTGCATAATAACTCCTCCAAAACTATCCCCACATGCATTAGCAATTATTGAGAAATAATCATTAGGATCAATAAATCTTGGCACATGTGTCGAAGTAAGCCTCCTTTTTAGGTCCTAAAAGTCTTTTTTTCACTTATTTGACTAAATAAAACTCTGATTTTTCTATTAAAGAGAGATAATTAGGTTATCTATTTTTGAGAAATTTAGAACAAATTTCCTTTAATAACTTACTAATCTCATAAAACTTATCACCTCATGCACATTTTTAATCATTGTCCACTCCATTATGGATCTTATCTTTAGTGGATCAAAAAAAAATAATTTGTAGAGATAATATGTCCCAAATATTGCACTTCTCTCTAGAAAAACATGAATTTGGCCAACTTAACATATAATTTATGCTTCCATAGATGTTGTAAAACCAATTCTAGATGTTATAGATGTTCTTCCTCATTCTTAGAATAAATGAGGATATCATCTTTAAAACTAACACAAATTAGTCTAGATAATCCATAAACACACTATTCATGAGATTCATGAATGCTGTTAGAGCATTTATTAACCTAAAATGCAACATTATAAATTCATAGTGCCCATATCAAGTTATAAACATTATTTCAAGAATATCTTCTTCTTTGATTCTCAGCTAGTGATATCCCACTCAAAGATATATCTTAGAAAAAACCATTGCCCCATGCATTAATCAAACAGATCATCAATGTGAGTTAATGGGTACCTATTATTAATTTTTTCCTTGTTCAACATACTATAATCAATACACAGGTAAAGAGTACCATATTTCTTCTTGATGAACATGATTGGTTCACCCCATGATGATACACTTAGTTTAATTAACCATTTTGATAATAACTCTTGTAGTTGAACTTTTAATTGAACCAACTTTATAGTTATCATCTTGTAAGGTACCTTAGACTACATTTTAGATTTAGGAATTATGTCAATCAATAAATCAAACTCAAATTTGTGTGGTAATCCCAATAATTCCTATGTAAATACATCTTGAAATTTCCTAATAAAAGGATAATACTCAATTTATGGTCCCTTAGATTCATATATCTCATTTATTTTACAAATAAATGCCTGACATCCTTTCCTATGAGCCTTCTTGAGTTGAATTGAAAAAAGCTTCCTAAGTTTTAACTCTCTTTTTTCACCTTGAATCTATGTTTGATTTCCAAAATAATCCTAAAATTATACCTTCTTGAGATATAAATCTACCTTATCTTTACACCTAGCAATCCAATTTACTCCTAAGATCACATCACATGATCCTAGCAATGTTTCATAGAGATCTATAGTCAATGAGAACTTAGGCAATTCTATCTCAGATTTGATTAAACACATATCAACTTTGACCTTAGCCTCATTCCCATACTTTATTGACCATATATTTTACCATAATACTATCTTTCTTAGACAACTTATTTAGCATCCATGGAGAAATAAAATATTTTGTAGATCTATTTTCAATCAAAATTGAAATAGGATGACCAAAAAGGTTACCTATAACATCAATAGGTGAGAATCAAAAATTAGCTCAATGATGATTAACATTCACATGGCTTCTCTGTTGAGATTTTCTTTGATGCATAGTACCCTTATATTTACCTTTAGACTTTCCTTGAGTACACTCCTTGACACAGTGTTCACCCCCATAAATGAAACATCTAGTAGGTGGTCCTTTACTTTTAGACTAATGATTCCCCTTGAAACTATATCTGAACCCACCATCCATTTTATTGTTACCTAATAAGTTATCAAATTTAGCATTCGGATTCCTAAACTAATTCTTGGAATTTTTGTTCATTTTCTATTTCTTCTTCTTAAGAGTAGTTTTGGAACTTCCAAACTTCTTATTCAACTTTTCTCTAACTTGAGCAAGAAACTTTAGATTTTACTCCTTAATTAACTTCTCAAAGCTTGATCTATCATAGATGGCCCATGCACATCTATCTCACATCCAATTTGGGGTTTTAATCACATAAAAAAATTATGAATGCAAAACCTTTCATCAACCTAATATTGAGGAACATATTTCAAGAGATTAGTGAATTGTTTCTAGTATTTGTTTATTAAAATACCTCTTTGCTTTAGATTTTTAAAATCTATCAACTTTTTGTCAAAACATAACTAGGGAAACTAGCATGATCTAAAACAAACCATGAATTTCTCCCGTGTAATGGTAGCAGAGTCAAGGTTCATCTTGAGCTTCTTATTTTCCCACCATGTTGTTACTTTTCTATCAAGATAATACACTTCCCAAACTACCTTAGTTAATTTTAAGTAATTATAGATCTCAAATTACTTTCCATTTCTATCAATTGGGCTTCAAAATCATCTCCTAACATAGTTCCATCAAACTTATAAGGATTTACTTTCTTTATATATTGTGCAAGCTTTGAAGTTACAAAAGATTTTACATCTTATGACACCTCTTCATGACTATGATATTACTAAGCTTCTTGATGAATAGGGTACTCCTCAAGTTCTTCATGATTTTTCTCCTCGACATGTTTATGCACTTCCTTCTCTAAGGCTATGATTTGATCCCTAGTTTTATTCATGTCTATGAGGATATGATCCAACTTCATAACTTGCTCAGTGTCAAATTGATTTGGATTGACTAGAGGGTTAGTGTTTAAAGTAACCTTGCATCTAGTTCTATCATGTACGTTTATCCTTTTTGGTTAATAGATGAATACTATTACATTAGTGGACTCATTAAGTCTTAGATTTTGAACCTCAGCTCTAATTCCACAATGTATCAACTCCACTAGGTTTAATATATTTAAGTTTTTTTATTAAGACTAAATCATTTAAAAATTTCCATTATGTTAAAAACATATATTAGTGATCTTTAACTAAATACATCATTTTAAGATAACCAAAACTAAAGGTTTAGAGATGATCTATTTAGCTAATGATCACAAAACTAAGTACAAATTGTATTATTTAAATAAATCCCTATATATTAATCATAAATGTAAATTTACAAATTCAACCACTACTGATATAAAATATACAAACTAATACAGAATTATATCCAACTACTGTAATGATTAAATATCACTAAAAGGTACAATTTTTAGATAATACATGGTTCCATAATATTTTACAATTATATAATGCTTCAAGAAATATATGGGCCTAAATGAACTAATTATATCCATAATTTTCAAGATTATAGATTCTATCAGTTCACTACTAAAGGGGAGGGAGAGCATCACTTAAGTGATTTTCCACACCACCCTCAGACCATAAATTCCCTACACATTTTCTAAAATAGGGAATGGACCTCCCTTCATGAATGGTAAAATGATGATAGTGAAATATTTAAGAATTTTCAACTAGAACTCATGTGTTTTAAGATAACTAATACATGTAACATATCAGAAAGAAAACCATTCTAATATGATATCATGCAAAAGAAGTAAACTAAATCAAATAGGTGAGTCAACAATGTTGTAATTATAAACATTACTTTGTCTAAAGTTTTAATATAGTTTTCTAATCTAAAACTAGTCAAATTCATAGACACAAATCAATGGATTACCTCAAAATTTCCTTTTATTGACACCAATAAAGTATGTGAAGTCCATCTCACCTACTTGTTTAGTGTCATTAATAATAGATTGTTTCATAATTTTAATATATTGAAATCAACTAATTCCATAAAGTTTTTTCCATACTATATGCCACAACATGTTCAAGTATAATAAAATATCATAAATACATATAGTCCATCATATGCATTATAATAGTAAAAATCAGCTACTATTATTTATATATTAAGAACTATTAATTTTTCTATTAAAATAGATCTCAAGATAGAATATTGTAACAGGTAAAATTAAATAACATAATAATCCAATTATCAACTATGCATAATAAGCCATCCACAAAATAAAATAAGATTTAATATGGCATAACCTAAGACACTAGGTAAAGTGTATCTATAGGTTTCCTTCTTGAATTTTATCCTTTTTAAGGATAATAAACAAATATATTCAATTAACTATTTCCCTATAATATACATATTCATCCATTTGTATAAATATAACTTAGATTTAGAATATTCCATCACTATATTCTTAGAGTCATAGTTATATGTATTTATTTGTACATCAAATTTAATCTAACATAATAATTATAATCAAACTAATGTTTTTATAAAATCATACCAAGAACTAAACTTACTAATATAATTACCCATAGTATTCTCAAACATTTAATAGTCATTATCTAAAACTATAATAATTAAAACATAAATATGAATGCAATCATATAAATATGCACTTTTATGATATCATGTATATAAGTATATACCTATACGTGAGTATATACATACTTACTGGTTAGAGGAAATGTGTTCCTCAACTTATAATGTATTTATTTACCCATTTATATCTATATGACTCCTATAAACATTTTATCTACAAAATTTAAAGTTAAACGAATCAACTCATGCACATAAAAATTTATATATACATTTAAATGCAATCAAATTACATACAATTTCATTACATCTGAATCATTATTTTACAAAAAAAAAGTACCCTCTTAGGTACTCAAATCATTGTATTAGTTTAGTCCTCCTTCAAAAATTTAAAAAATTAATAAAAATATAAATGAAAAGTTTTGGTCTCTATTCTCCCAAGTTTTAAATAAGGACTAAATCAACCAATTGAAAACATCAAGCTACTTACAAGATTTTAAGAATAAACTATGAGTTTCACCATTAACCCATATTTATATAATATATAATTAGAAATTTTTTTAAATGCAAAAACCCTTTGATTAAAAATTTATAAATAAAATAATAATTTTTTTAAAACATTTCCAGTATATATTCATCTTGTTTTAAATAAATTAAAAATTTAATTTCAAACATATCCATACATTTCATTTGATTTAATAAGATTGTGGCTTGACTTTAAATACCAAGTAACCCATATACATTCAATATAGACCTAAAGTTTTTCTATCATAAATTTTTACCTATGTATAAAAATATATAACAAAAACTTTACTTCCACTACTAATTCTTAACTGGTTCATATTGAGCCTAGAAGGAAAATCAACAATCTCAAGCATGTATAGGTTATCTAAAGTAAGACATGATTTAACCTTGCTTCTCCTTGTCAACATAATTCAAATTATAAGAACCCCAAATATTTAAACCCTTTAAACTTATATTGATATAATTCATTCTTATGAATTCAATATTAATCTATGTATAGGGTCTTTTACTAAAACAAAAAAATTCCTTCAAACCCCATTTAATATTTTGGGTATTTAAAACAAAATTAACATAACCATATATTATGAGGGTTGGGGTTTACATTTTTTCCACTGTGGGTAGGCTAAGCCCATCCCTAGGGTTGAATATGTAAACCTACCCCCCCCCCCCAAACTTTTTTTAAGTTTCATTCAAATGAAATTGAAAACACCACGTAAATAAATTACCAGTTGAGCTAAAATAAAACACATAGTGGTATAAATTTAACAACCCCTACCTCAAAATGAAGTTTATACCATTGCTTTTATTTGACCCAAATATTATTGACCCCATCTAATGAGTTTGTAATCATCCCCCATTCCCCAAATCTTTTCCTTTATCTTCCTACATGTTGATTACATGTAAATTCCCCATAAAACTACCACCAAAACTGGTGCATATAAAAAAAATTAACTCCCAAAACAAGTCAACCATTCCATAAACAACTCATAGGATTATGGGCATGGCCTCTAAACTCCTTTCCAATATCCTTAAATCCTAATTATAAACCCTAATACAAACTAATTACTAACTAACCAATGATCACATTGACCTTAAATTACCCATGTATTATGCAAAAGTCATAATTCATTAAATATTTTGACCTTTTTAAAAGCAACCGTGAAATCTCAAACTTTAGTCTAGGTTTTTAAATATTCAAAAGATTTTTCCTTTTCAAATATAACTTATCACAATCCAAGTTAAATCATTATAATATAATTATTTAAATCGAGATAATAATGATCAACTTTTCAAATCATACAAATCCCTTTTATATAACAATGCATTTATTATAAATTGATATGTCATATGGTTTTATTGGTTAAGCATCTATTAATAAATGTGTTATATGAAAAAGACAAAATGTATAGGCTCAAAGAAATCATATAATCTCAACCACTTAAATACCAAAAACTTAACAGAGTTAGATGTATACTAAATAACCAAGCCATCATTACATGCTCATAACACATCAAATGGAATATAATGCATACGTACAACAATCATAAAAATAAAAGAATATAAATTACATAAAGACATCCAAATAAAATATTATAACACAAGCATGAGAATATTCATTATTCAAAATGCAATGAAAGAAACTAATCGTAACTATCTACACTCAACTAACAATCCTACAATGGTGTGTGTGAGGTTCTTGTTTACATTTCTCCATCTGCCATTTATTTCCATCTGCTCCACCCTCTCTGATGATACTCTCCCTCTATCATCATTTGAGGGGTAAAATATATCTTGAATACACCTTAGAATAATAAAGATAATTACTATGTATTATGATATAATACATAACATAATACTATATTTAACTAAACAAGCATGATCATAATGTATAATAACACATAAGTACACCTAACCACAAAATTAATGATCATGAAAGTAAGTAATGTATGATTGTAAATAATAAAAATTTATTAATCTAGATTAATAAATAGTAAATTTAACCATATAATCCACAATTCAATAGGTAACTAGTCTAGAGAAGGATCTGGGATGTAACAATTAAACAAATGCATACTAGTTAATTTGGTTGTCGTAATAAGATCTATGTATTGTTTTAGTAAGTGTGCATCCAAATTAATATAGGTAGGAATAATGAGAGCTTAGGCTTAGGTAATGTAGGTGAGTTTGATAATTAATTTTGTATTACATTATTTTCCAAGACATGTGAATATTATTAATTTTCCATGATATATGTGTCTTAATTTTTCCATTTATAGTCACTTTTGTATAGTGATATCTATTTTTATGTTTGTATTATTGAATAGGACATGAATAAGAGAGAAATATATTTATACCTTCATTAAAGTATCTACTAAGGAAATATCTTGTAATGGATTCCTAGTGAATCTAAAATTAGAATTGGGGCTTACTCAACCCTCATACTTTTAATTCCCCTTCTTAAGGGAGAAAACCTACACTTACTCACTGCTCTGAGTTAATTTATAGTTATTTTTTTATATCATCTTATGTTTCATTTTTTAAAATATAATATATATTTATAACCAATAATACTAATGAGAATTATGTTTCTTTAATCCCTAATACACATTTATGTCTTGGGTTGTATAGGGCCACCTATTGAGGGATCCTTATCTAAAGTCCAAAATATTTAGATGTTGAGTTCCAATGTACTTTTGAGTATATGTGGATCCTCATTATGGTATTTTTTCTAAGCTTCATCTTTTGTTTTTTAGTTGAATTTTTTGTCTTTTTTAATTAGGGTTAATTTATATGAAAGAAATTAATTATATACATTTTTCTATTTACGTATTGAAATAAATTTTGGAGTAGCCATATGATTTTGTATTAGATAATTATTCTTTTTATTTTATGTGTAAATTATAATGTTGGATAATTTCTACTACTTTTACTTAATTTTTATATTTAATCTTATTATTAATAAAAATATTTAATGTAAATTAATTTATAACTCTATAATATCTTGTGATTATTTTTGGGAATGGTATATTTATACAAAATTTTACATGTAATAAACAAAAACACTCAAAATAGTATATTGAAACATGGACCATTGTTCACATTGATCATACATTTTAAAAGAATTTTTTTTTGAAATTATTGTGTTCATATTATATAGGTTTTAGACTACTTCTCATAAACCTTATAACTTTTTTGAGAACTTAGTGTAATGATTTAGACTAATTTTGTGTTTCCTTATAAGACATATATTGGTTTTATGTTATTAAATTTTGATTAATGTATAATCTCTAAATAGTTGTGGTTATCTATGAAATGATAGTTTGTATGGTTATGGTCTCTTAAAGTTTAAATTTTAAAACCCTGGGCATGATTGTGTTTTATTATACTAAACTAGATTGAAATTATTGATGTGGTTTGAATTTATATTAGGCATATAATGAAGTTGTCTAAGCTATGTATGAACATGAAATATGGATGTAATATTATTATTATTATATAAAAATGAGTAATGTGATTTCTTAAATATATGGTAACTACTGGAAAATGAGAATATGGTTGAAATATATTTTATAAAAGTATTATTACTTATTTATTCATGACATTTTTAGTTGATTAAAATAGGAATACAACTAGTTATGCTATATGGTTGGAGATAGTGATATAGTCATGTGATCTTGTATTGATTCAATAATACAATTTAAATACTAATTCGTTAATATTAAATAGGAATCATTGTTGGAAATATTTGACATATTTTTATTAATTGGATCAATCACCATAGATGTACATTACATTATTATTAAATAATTAATATGGATATATTTATGTATTGAGAAATCAATAAACTTACGAGGGTTAATTTTGAACTAAATATCTTATTACTTATACTTGAATAATGGATCCTAATATATTTTTTCATGTTGTTTTAAGTTTTTTAGATTATATATTAATCAAATAAGAAGGTAAATGAAACATGTTACTCAATATTACTTTCATACAATCCTAATGGTGTTGTTCCATCTAAGTAAATATTAACACCTATTACGTTTAGCGAACTTAATATAGAATGTATGATATTTATATTGCTTAAGAAAATAATAAGTTAAGGTTAAAATTGATTAATCAGGTTTTAGATTGTATGTGGATAATATGGGTAAACATATTAACCCTAAAGACATAAAAATAGGTGGAAAAGAAGTTTTTCACATTATGAATAATTTTTAGTATTAGGGTACATGGTAAATTATGATTTTTTTACATTGGGTATAAAATTCATAGTATTTTATACACCATCTTCCCCTTATTTTTAAAATAAAACCTTACATTTGGATACGATAGGAAACCTATTTATGCATGTTAAATTGGAGTCCTCCCAACATAAATAAATTCATAACTATTATATGCTACTATATGGATGTCTTTGGTTGTTTTTCATACTTTAGAATAGTTAAAAATCTTGTGTATATATTACTTTAGATTATGATTCCATAGATTGGGAATTTTCACTTTAAAGCACATTTTTATAGATATTGGATATAAAAATTATCTCTACTTGTGAATTAGTGAAATAGTATAATAAATTTATCTTAATTTTAATTTAAGGAATGGATCACAATAAATATCTTAGTTACTAAGTTATATGTTTATGTAGCACTCTAATTTTTAATGTAATGTCATAATTATTTTTGTGATTGCTCTAGTGATGTTGAGTGTGTTTTCTTGAATCCTTAATTATTTATTTTATAAAATTAAATTATAATTGAAGATAAGCATGGAATTTTTTCCTCATAAATGAAATATAATTCAAGTTGTCACTCTTCCATTATATGAGTATGGCTAGTTGGGTGTTTTTGGAGAAAAATTTATCCAAAATTTTATTTTGTTAAACTAAATTGATGGTTGAGAATCCAAGTTGTATAGGAAATCTTACATCACCAAAAATAGGTAGATAAAATTTCCAATTTTTTTATAAGGAGTCTCAAGGAAAATTTATCAATGTATTAGATTATTTAAGTTTATTTAGAGAATTCATGGTGTTTCAATAGTATCTCAAATATCACAGAATCATGTAGTCATCTTTAAAATTTGTAACTCTAAGTTGCATTGTTCATAATGCCAAAATATTCCTATAATCCTAATAATGGAAACTAAAATATTCAAAATTCTTGGTGGCCACATTATTTTCTCAAGTTTACAAGTCCTTGAGGGACTTCATATTTATATGTGGTCACAACCTTGGTGGTATTCTCATATTCTATTCCTAGGTTTAAAAGTGACCATGACTAAGTATTAGCCAATGGATATCATTGGATCTAATAGTTTATATGTTGGATTTTGAAATCTAATAGGTCTATGGAAATTAATTTTGACTTATTTAAGTTTGTGCATGGGATAAAAAATTTAATTCAACATGGAGATCTTGAAATTCATGTATGATATGATAGGTTAATAGGAAATATTATCCATAAAATTTATGTTCATGTTCATGGGGTCTATGGACTTGGGTTCCTTCCATGGGAGGCAAAGGTGATTGCAAGAGTCTAGTAAACTAGGATTGTGATAAATGTCACAATAATATCATACACAAGTCTCAATTTAATATTTGGATTAATTTTATAGATGCATTAGAATTATAATAATATATAATAGATCCACAATTATGGGAAGACACATAAGTGGAATTAATAAATATGTGGGTCTATAAAGACATTACAAATCAGGGGGAATAACTTCAAAACTTGTTGATTAAAGACCATGGAATCATGCCATGTGGCATAATCATTGGAAACAGATGATCACAATTAATTTTTTTTTCATAATTTATATTTTTTTCACAATGCCATAGGGTTATTCATGTGGTCACAATTTTTACATTAAAACACAAATCAAGGCATGCAAAGTCTCATTGTAAAGCTTTGAAATAAATATTTCAATTAGTGGTCACCATGAAGACATTAACTAAATAATTAGACATTATTTATAAAAATATAACGTTCAATAATGTCATAAAAACATGGAAAAGTAAGGAAAATTATTTCATGCAATCATTAAATGGGATTTTTTCAAGCATGATAAAATAAATTCAAATATTAGAATTGACATAGATGAGGTGATAATCCAAAGATTAATTGGGCCTAATTGGAATATTTTAGAGATTCATAGATTATAATTCTAATTGAGGATCAAAGGAGAAATTCCTCATATCAGATAAGGGTCATAAAGGGATCACATAGATGTCACAAGAGGAATTTTGATGTATAAAAAAATAATTGAATATAAATCTCATATAGGCTTAGTTTTATAAATAAATATAGATATATAGTATGTGAAGAGCCATAAATTATGTTTTTAGTTAATAAATAATAAATGATTAAAATAATGTTTTAGGTTTTCATTGTGTGACTCTCATTTCCAAAATAAGGACATACATAGATTAATAACTCTTAACATGACTACATTGGGTAGTATTAGAGAATTTTAAGATTTTAATCCTACTAAGAATTATTTTCCATGTTATTTTGGGTAGAAAAATATAAGACATATTCCAAAAAATAATAGGCGTTGGGTATGATTGAGGTCAACATACCCCCATTATTTAAAAATGGGGACCCATGTGTCAGATAGTACAAATTTTTACCTTGAAATTAAAAATTCACTCGATCCGTGTCATTAACATGTTTGAACATTATCTATATTTGAAGATCATCTCTACCTTGACTTGGTTGGATTATTTTTTTTATAGTTTTGGTGTGCCCTTGTCTAAAATTTCTAACATTTTCTCTTTATGTTTTCAAGTTATAGATTTATCAAAGCCCTCCTAGAATGAGTTATGCCTTAATTTTACATTTTAATCCCAACTTGATATTTTAGTAGACTTTGGTATATATAAATTCAATTAAATTTCATTTCAATCATCATAAAATCCTTTCTCAAGAAACCCTAGCATAGGCTCTTTTAGACCAAATTAAAAATTGGTGGGAACAAATTATACAGGAACACTTTAAAAATGCCATGGAATTAGTTTAATTTTTATACTAAGACTTATTCATATTTTTTAACATGACCAAACCTTAGGCTAAAAATATCATGCTTGGTCTCTTTTATGTCCCATGCCCCCTTTATTCTCTTTTATCATATCTTGGTCTAAGGAAATTTAGGGTCCCTTGGTATAAATACTAGCCTAAAGCTTTATCCTAAGGTTTATCATATTTATTAAATATGATAAAAACCTAAGGCTATGCCTTTAGGATACATCCTTTTATTTTTGTGGGGTCCTTTTTATTATGTTCCTAAACCTAGTCTAGAGTATTTATGCTAGGTCCTTCTTTTATTCATGGGGTCCCCTTTGCTATGTATTGGAGCTTAGCTTAAATGATCCTAGCCTAAGGTTTCAATTCATGTTTATTAAAGGTAAATCAAAACCATAGTCCATAAAATTTATGACCAAGTCTGAATTAAATATTTTTCATCTATATAGGATCAATGGATCGTGTCCACTTAGATGGACACAATCTAATGGATCAAGATGAAGTGAGAATTTTTAGCAAAGCTCTGAAGCCCTGTAAGACTACCACATGGTGAAAATACATTTCTTGGTAGAACTAATAGAGTACAGAGCAAACCATATGATAAGTGGTAAGCTTGAAAATCAATCCCTAATATATGTTTAAAATTGATGGTCATGTGCCCATCAATGATGTCCACATGGATGTCAAATGATGATTTCATGAATGCTAAATTTAAGATAGAAAATATCCCTATGGATCTGTTTAAAATTGACAATCACTAAGACATCGATGACATCCATGAAGATGTCAAATCATGGTCACATGGATGTCAAATTTAATATAGAAAAGATCCCCATGGGCATGTTTAAAATTGATGGCTACACACCCATCAATGACGTTCATGTAGACATCAAATGATGGTTACGGGGATGTCAATTTTAAGATAATTAGTTATATCCAAATAATCTAAAGATCTACGGTCTATGTTGATTCATATAAAAGGATCAAATGGTGTGAGATAAAGGAAAGAATTTCAAAAGGCAATGGTCATTTTATTCTTGAACATTGGTGAGCAAAGTGCCATAGAGTGTTACAAAGGTGCCACATAATCAAAAGTGAAAAAATGAAGATTTTGTGGACTAAGGATAAAAAGTATGAATAGAATGTAATCTAAGCCTCAAACTTGTAATTAAACATCACAACTACCACCATTAAAGGTCCTTAAAAACTCATTTGAATGATAAATAAGACATAGTGTGTTTGGAGACCCTAATATGACCATGTGCTCATTTGGATCGAGCCAATGAGAGCTATATTATTGCTTGTGTAAGATAATTCAATTTAGAAGATTATCCAAAGTCTACTTATGAGTAATTTGATATAACTCATAGCATTTAAGTTATTGATAAACATGGTCAAAAATATGGCATAGGAGCTTAGAATCTCCCCTTGAAGATGATAAGTATCTCTTAAACACTAAGAAAATATCGGGAATGCAAGGATTACCAAAGAAATCCTGAGAAATGGAGGACATCTCTAATAACCTTGAAAAACATAGTCAAAGACCTATTATGATAGTTTAGCTAGTGTAAATACAAATGATAAGGTCAAGCAAAGATCTTCCTAGTTTTTTCAAAGGCTAAGGCACCAAAGCTTAGGAAATATTGCTATTGACCTTGATAGGATCATGAAGATGATTCAGTGCATTCAAAAGCATTATACATAATGAATAAAGACTATAAGGACTTAGAAAATCAATAAAATATCTCTTCATGAAACTAATTGGTAACCTTGAGCTAATAGAGGAACAACATTATATAATGATGATATTGATGGAAAGACAAAATATTACAATAGGAGACTCTATTAGCCATAGGGTCCCAAGGTTAATTAGATTAGGAATATTCTTTTATATCTTAATAGGTATAATATTTTGAAAATGTAATATTCATTTAGACATTTGCATATTATAAAGCAATTGGTTTATAAGTCAGTCTAAAAGGTCATTTATTCTAGAAAGTAATAGAAAGGACACCTATCCTATACACTTTTATAAATATAATTGGATAAGACTGACCAACATACCACCTGGATCATTTTATAAAAGGGGTATTATTAATTGTAAAAGGTAGGGATTTATTAGAGAAATTACTTTATAAACTTTGAGTAATGAATACAAACAAGAGATTCTACAAAGTTTATCCATATTTGCTTGTGTGAAGTATTATATGGTTTCTCTCTCAATTGTCTAGTTTCACTTTTAGATTTGAATGGTTTCTATGGATTCTAGATGTGTATCCTGAATGAAGAGTTGAAAACTTGTGCCAATGTTAGATTAGTTGAAAGTTCATAAGCTTATTTTATTTTTTGCACTTCTTTTGCATTTGGGCTAATATTGCTTGCTTTCATGGGTAAATATTTAAAGTGAACTTGGTTCCTATTTACACATTTCATACTTTATTTAGAATCATAATTGATGTATGTTATGATTTGGGATTAAGATACTTCACTTCATACATTGGTTAAATGCATGTTCAGATAAAGTTTGAGCTTTGTCATGATGTTTGGAATGAACACCATCAACATCCTTCTTTTTTTTACCTACCCTTACATTTTCTCCTTTTTTGACCAAGTTACATTAGATTAGCTCCATTGTAAATAACCGTATTATATTATATTTTAACTTAGTTCATTATCATAATTCATTTTTTTTAGCATAGATACTTCATATTTTGCATAGATATACTATTTGGTCATTGTGGTTCCCAATCACCAAATGTTATAAATATTGTGAAATAGTCACTTATTTTACCTCTATTCCATCAGATATAATATGATTATCATAACCTATAACTCATGCATTGAGTTCTTAGGAATTATAAAATGAGAAGTGTTTCTTAAACACTCTGAGCACCTATGGTACACATTTAGGCATCAACAAGAGGAGCTTCATTGGTGCTAGAAGGAGGGCCTTAGTTAGATCTTTGTGAATTTGTAGAATCTTTGCTAATTTTGGTGTATTTTGATCAATGATTGGTGTATTATGTTCATATTTGAGTGATCCTTTACTCGATTATGTAAATGTCATCTTTCTAGTTTTAGACTAGTCTTTGGGGTTCCTTTAGTCAAAGATCAATATTCTTTGAATATCCATGAGTATTTGTGGTAAATATATCTTAAATCCAAGGCATTTGAGGTTATTAATAGTGGTTTTGTTCAAATATTGATTGATTATTTGAAAATTTGATTTCATTTGAGCTTAAACATGAAAAAATCATTCATACTAATATATTTAGACATATCTTTGAGCTAATTTAGTTAAAGATCAATGTCATTTTCTATTATTTATACACATTTATGAAAATTTTCCTTAATTTGTGAGTCTAATCATTATTATTTATAAGGATGAGGCTTACACATAATATTTCAAATAGGATTTAGAGTTATAACTACCATAAGTAATATCCTCATCAAAGTATGGAATCGTTAAGTCGATCTCTTTTCAATGTGCCTAGTCAGGTACATGACCTACCAAGAATCCTTGAAAGGTATTTATCTTCTTTCAATTCCAATGGTGTTATCATAGTTGAAGAACATGTTATATCTTTAAAATATGCTTTAAGACTCATCAATGTTTTTCATGAAGATGTATCATGTAAATTGTTCCCATTTACTTTCAAAGATACTGCATATGAATGGTTTCTTAACCTTTCAAAGGATTGCATATCTAGTTGGGATGATTTTAGAAAAGTCCTTATTGATCATTTTGGTAAAATAATTAGTCCATGCATTATATAACAATAATTCACCACTATCAGAAGAGACTCAAATGACCCCATTTGAGCCTTTAATGCTAGGTTCCATAAGATGTTTAGAAAAACTATATCCCCTTATAGACCTAAAAAGGCTTTATCCTTAGAGATTTACAAGGATGATTTGGATCTCATGACTTTTGTATTTCTTAAAAGGTATGTTGGATTCATAAACACCTTAGCATAGGCTTATGTTGAAGCTATAATAATTAGTGATCAAATTCAGCCTCAATGTCAACTTACATATGATATCCCAAATGCCAACCTCAATTTCCCAGCACTAAATGTCATTCCTAATGCCAATCAGATTGTGTCTACCTTAAATCAAATACCAACATTGAACTAATTTCGCTTAATCCATGCATATCTCTACCAAAATTTGGGGTTCTTCAATAATGATATAAATGTATTTCATCCATAATTATGGAGAGCTTTGGTGCCCACTAGTAATGGCAATCAATTTCATAACTTAGAATCACCAAAGAATGAGGATGAATACATAATTAATATGGTTCAAAATATAAGCACTAATTTTCTTTAGTTGCAAAATAATGTGGGAAATTATGGTGAAGGATCCAACAGAGACTATGCTTTTCAAAGGTTCAATAGGTTTCATGGTAATAAAAACAATAATGAGTCATCTGAGGACATGAATGAAATGAATCTTTTTTATATAGGCCTAGATTATCATTGTAATATCCTTGAAGAATATAAAAATTAAAAGGCTACATCTGAACTTGTGTTTTATCAAAACATTATTGTAGTGACATGTGGCTTAACATGAACTTCTAAATTCTTCATGCAGGATTTTGATTTTTCATTGGAAGAATAAAGTGAACTATAAGATGATCTAGAAAATGAATGGTCATTAAAAATTAGCATCCCCATGAACAATACTAGATACAAGATGACCTCTCTTTAAAATATAGTTGTGAAGATAATTTGTATGAGGCCATTACTAAAATAAAGTTTTCCCCTAAAGAAGAAAGCTAGTGGAAACATTTATACCAAGTTTTTTTTTAAATAAATTGAGGTATTTCAAGACAACAATATCATTCTGGAGACCCCAAAGCAAGATTAGTTAAGAATCAACTAGGTAGTTGAAATGCCATTCTACACGAAGGATGAAGATGAAAAAAAGTGAAACAGATCAAGAGTTGTCATATGACACCTTCAAAAAGGTGGAAGTATGTGATCAACTTGATTCAAATGGTAAGGTTGTAGATAAATTTCATGCTCTTTTAGCTGATCAAGATGAAGTAGCCTTTCAATATGACTTGAAAATTTTGGTACAAATATTTGTAGTCTATCCCCTCTTTAAACTAAATTTAATGAATATATTGGGACAAGAATGCTAGCTAAACTACCATCATTGAATGAAGATGATATAAGCTACTATTTGTCTATGACTAAAGGAGAATTAACACTCCTAGTGTAAGACATAAGGATTTGGGAGGAAGATGATTGGGTCTTAGACTCATACCTTCAATCCATGCATCTAACAATATTGATAGGAGGCCAATCTAAATCACCTAGAAGACACAAGCATACAATTAATCTTATACATAATAAGAGGACACAAAGTGAAAGTAATCATACTTTAAGGTTTCATGGTAGGCTAAATAAATTTCCATTTGATCCTAGAGGTAGGCTCTTTATGGAATTGATGTAGGTATTTAGATTAGTTTATTTCTTGTTTCTTTCCTTCATGTCCCTTATTTTTAAATAATGTCTGTATATATTTGTTTGCCTTTTATTCTTTTTTCCTTGCTTCTAAATAACTATTTTCAAACATCCCTAAGCTCGAGCTCCATCTAACTACTCAAGATATTCATAGTTTTCTTTTTGTGGTATGACTTCTCAACATTAGTCAATAATGGATTGTTGAAATATGAGCTTAATGTTATAGTTTAGAGAAGCTATCAAGGATTGATGATTAATTTAATTATTCCTTAATATTTTAAACCTTGTTCTAATCCAAGCTTGGTTTTAATACATATTTCACATGTAGGATGAAATCTTAAACTATTAGGACATAATCATGCTTCCACTTAAAAAACATTAATTGCTTGAGACAAAGTTTACAACCAAGGATGATTGTCTAAAAATTAAATACTTGACCAAATCCCTAAACCTAGCTAACTTGGTCCCAACCTTTTCTATAAAGTTAAAATAACTTGAGAAAATCCAAAAATAAGATCTTTATGGCAAAATTCAAAGATTTTTTAAAGTAGAGGTGATTCTAGTAATCTCCATTAGGGATATGTACATTTGGCTAGTAGTGGAACAAGGCCTTAAGTGGATCCAAAGGCATATCTATCAGGGCTATGGATGTATGTATGGTATCAGAGAAATGCCCAAGCCTCCCTTAAGATACATCATGGTTCTTAATGATTATTCAAACATGATAAAAGTTAATGTTAATGATTAAAATCATAAACCTAAATTTTTTTATCTAAATCCTTTGGTAATCATTAAGTGTAATAAAGTCACACACATAACATGGCTATGTCTTGATGTTTGATCTTAATTTTTCATGTGAAAGATTTATTCTAGCCATGAACTAATCTTGATAATGGTTCTTGATCAAATGGAATAAGTAGCTTAATTATTAGTCTAAACTACAGTCTCTAAATTCTAACATATTGCTATGTTCCCCCTGAAGTCATCATTTTATGAGGTCAACATACCTTCATTTTTGAAATATGGGGACCCATGTGTCAAATTGTGCAAATTTGTACCTTGAAATTAGAAAATCACTTAATTAGAGTGTCATTAACATGATTGCACATTATCTATATTTGAATATCATCCACACCTTGACCTGGTTGGATTATTTTTTCATGGCTCTAGTCTGACCTTTTCTAAAATTGATAATGTTTTCTCTTCATGTTTTTAAGTTATGGGTTTATTAGAACCCTCCTATAATTAGTTTTGCCTAGATTTTACAATTTAATTCCAACTCAAGATTTTATTGTCATTTAGTTTATAGAAAGTTAAGTCAATTTCATTTTGATCATCATAAAACCCTTACTCAAAGAACCCTAACACATGTTCTTTTGGACCAAATTTAAAATTGGTGGGAAAAAATTACATAGCAACACTTTAAAAATACCATGGATTTAGATTAATTTTTGTACTAAGGCTTAGTCATATTTTTCAATATGACCAAACCTTAGGCTAAAAATCTCATGCTTGGTCTCTTTTATGTCTCTTTCCCCCTTTGTTCCCGTTTATCTTAGTTTGGTCTAAGTAAATCCATGGTCCCTTTGTTATAAATCCTAGCCTAAAGCCTTATCATAAGGTTTATCATATTTATTAAATATGATGAAAACCTTAGGCTACACCTTTAGGCTACGTCTTTTTATTTTTGTGGGGTCCTTTTTATTATGTTCCTAACTTTGGTTTAGATTATTTATGCCAAGTCCTTCTATTATTCATGGGTCCCCATTGTTATGTCTCAAATCTTAGTTTAAATTCTCCTACCCTAAGGTTTCAATTCATGTTTATTAATCTGAAATCAAAACCATAGCCCATAAACTTTATGACCAAGCCTAACTTAAACCTTTTGCATCTATGTAGGATCAATGGCTCACATTCACTCAGGTGGACATGATCTAACAAAGTGAGATGAAGTAAGACTTTTCAAAAAAGATCTAAAGGCCCATAGGACCACCAAGTAGCAAAAATACATTTCTTGGTAGAACTGATAGAGTACAAAGTGAACCAGATAGTGACAAGTGGTAATCTTGGGAAATAGTCCATAAGATGTGTTTAAAATTAAAATTTATGCACCCATCAATGACATCCACATACACGTCAAATGATGGTCACATGGACATTAAATTTAAGATAGAAAAGATCCTGATAGATGTGTTTAAAATTAATAACCATGAAGACGTCAATGACATCCACATGGATGTCAAATCATGGTGGCATGGACATCAAATTTAGTATATAAAAGAGCCCATGGACATGTTTAAAATTGATGGCCATGTGTTCGTCAATGACATTCATGAAGACATCAAATGATAGTCGTGGGGATGTCAATTTTAAGATAGTGGTTGGATTCAAATAATCTAAAGATTTATGGTCTACACTGATTCATATAAAAGGATCAAATGTGAAATATAAAGGAAATAATTTCAAAAGGTGATGATCATTTTATTCTTAAACATTGGTGATAAAATTACCACAAAGTGTTGTGAAGGTGTTGCATATGCAAAAGAAATAAAATGAATATTTTATGGACTAAGGATAGAAAGGTATGAATAAAATGTAGTCTAAGCCTCAAACTTGTAATCAAAGCTCATAACTAACATCATTAAATCTCCTTATAAAATTGCTTAAATGATAAATAATTCATAATGAGTATGGAGAACCTAATATGACCATGTTGTCATTAGGATCAAGCCAATAACAGCTATATTGTCAAGTATGTAAGAAAAAATTGTTCTAGAAGATGATCCAAAGTCCACTAGTAAATAATTTGGTATAATGAATAGCCATCAGGTTATTGATAGACAAGATCAAAAACATGGAACATGAGCTTATAATGTCCCTTTGAATATGACAAGCATCTCCTAAACACTAAAAAAATATTATGAATACAAGGAGTACCAAATAAATCTTGAGAAATGGAGGACATCTCCAATAACCTTGAGCAACTTAGTAAATGACCTACTATACTTGGTTTAGCTAGTCTAAATATAGATGATAAGGTCAAGTAAAGAGCCTCCTAGTTTATGCAAAGGCTAAGGCACCAAAGCTTAAGCAAGAATGTTTTTAACCTTGATAAGATCATGGAGATGATTCTAATTACAAGGGAAATAATTAGTGTAGTTAGAATCATTAGATAGAGTGAATAAAGACCACAATGACTTAGTAGATCAATAAAAGAGATCTTTATGAAACGTATTAGTAACCTTGAACTAATTGAGGAGTAGAATTATATAATGAAGATACTACCAGAAAGACAAAAGAATGAAATAGGATACTCCATCAGCCATAGGATCCTAAGGTTAATTATATTAGTAATATTATTTTATATCTTAACAAGTATAATATTTTGAAAATGGCATATTCTTTTAGACATGTGCATATTGTAAAGCACTTGGTATATAAGTCAGTCTAAAAACTTATTTGTTTTATAAAGTAATAAAAATGACACCTATCATATACACTTGTACAAATATACCTGGATAATATTAACAAGGGAGGGAGTTCTTAGAGCCAAATTATTTTGTAAACATTGAGTAATGAATAGAAACAAGGAATTTTGCAAAGTTTATCCATATTTTCTTGTGTGAAGTGATATATGTTTTCTTTCTCAATTGTCTACTTTCACTTTAGGATTTGAATGGTTCCTATGGATTCTAGATGTGTATATTTAATTTATATTTGATAATTTGTTTCAATGCTATATTAGTTGAAATTTCTTAGGCTTATTTCATTTTTTTCACTTCTTTTTCATTTGGGCTAATGTTTTTTCTTGTAAGAGTGAATATTTAAAGTGATCCTAGTTCATATTTGCATCATTTCATACCTTAGAATCTTTCCTAATGTATATTGTGATTTGGGATTAATATTCTTCCCTTCATATAGTTAAATGCATGTTCAGATGAAATTTGATCTTTGTCATGATGTTTAGAATGAAGACCAGTAATATCTTTGTTTTTTGCCCTACCCTTCTTTTTGCTCCTTTTTTGAACAAGTCACCTTAGATTAGATCCATTATAAATATCCATATTAGATTAGCTTTTAACTTAGTTCTTGATCATAATTCACTAATCTTAGCATAAATACTTCATATTTTGCATAGATATACTATTTGGCCATGGTGGCTTCCAACCACCAAATATTATAAATATTATGATATAGTCACTTGTTATACCTCTATTCCATAAAATATAATAGGATTATATCAACATAAAACTCATGCATTGAGTTCTTAGGAATTCTAAAATGAGAAGTGTTTCTTAAACACTCTATGCACCTATAGTACACATTTAGGCATCAATAAGTATAAAGTGTTAAAGGATACCTTCAAGACATAATTATTTTTGAAAGTGAATAAGATATATGTGATACTTTTTGAGACTCATTTTTTGAGTCAACTACAATTTGTAAAAAAAATCTTGCATTTGTTGTTAGTCAAATATTTTTCTAAAAATTGAGAGGGAATTATGTGAAATATAGAGAGAATCTTTATTGAGTATAGTTTAGGATGTGATAAATAAGCCTTATTATGTCAATTTAAAATTTTAAAACATAATCTTGTATTTTAAAGATAAAACCTTTGTTGTGGTGTGTGATAAGTCTTCTGATTATGAAAAGACCCTTATATGATTCTAACACATGTTGTGAAAGGCAATCCTGCTTGAATTAATCATAGGTTGTTAAAGATAAGCCCTTTGTGAATAAAATGGTGCATAAAAGAGGAAAAGTAGTAAGATTGAAAGAGATGGTAGGGATGTTAAAATAATTCCAAAAAAGTTTGAAAATGATGGAAACTACACAAAGTGGAGAAGATGTTTAATTTTGAGTGAAAAAAATGTAGAATAAATAAAGATGGGTTGTTTATCCATATAATAAATGTTACACGTTATAGAGATACAAAATAACGAAATGAAATAGAACATCTAAGGTCAAGGTGAAATAAATTAGTAAGTTTCCTTTGAAATTTAGATTTATTTTGTGGTAAAGAGATCCCAAATAAGCTTATGAAACGGATTATTGAGTTTGAATTCTTATTTTAAGAATAAATATTATATATCCCATAAGGTTAAAAGTTTCATTCAATAATATATTTGGACATGTGTTTGTGTATTTAGGATATCTATAAAATAGGATATGAGAAAGGAAATAAGAAGGTTAGTTAGGATAATATGGTTTATATGTTCATGGGTCATTTTTTTCACCCAAAATTTCAAAAATAATGGTGGCATAATATCCAATATTTGATACTCGAGATAATATGAATAATTTTTACTTTAAATGCAAAGGGAAAAGGAATTTTCTATGTCAGTGTTTAAAATGTGTGGGTGAATAAAAGAATATTTATCTGAAAGGCAATGGGAAAGTGAGATCCCCAAGTGGGAATCCTAAATCAATTCTTAACAAAAACAAAGAGAAATGCATTTGTGAGTAATCCATACATAATGAAATACACATGAATGATGATGTTAATATGATAGTTTGTTCTCCAGAAGAAGGAGACCAATTATTTTATGATGGGAAAAAAAGTGGAATACATTAAGTGGGAAGAAGTTGAATTGTCACTAAAAGATAAAGGTAATGCAATTGATATTTCTATTTTGTATGTAATAAGGGATAAGGAAAAAAAGAGGAAGTTAAAGTTTCCATGAAGTAATAAATGAAGGAATAATAATTGTAAGTGAATTCACATAATAATTTTATGTTTGAATACCACATATATAAGCAAGAAGAAAATAGAGTGAATAATGAGGATAGGACAACTATTTTTGAGAATGGGACTTTGGTATTCTATCATTTGAATTAATTTTATGATTAAATTGTGATAAATATAGAAGAGTTGGAAACCATCACATTAAATCATAAAATTATCTAGGAGTTTTTTTAGAAACTATTGATTATTTTGTTATGTTTGATCTATATGCAATTAAAGCAATGAAGGAGATAATATAAAATATGATAGATTGTGATTTATTCCAATTTTATCTCAAGTATGAGAGAAAATAACAAGAATTGGATCAAGAGATATTTCACTTTTAGTAATTTTATTAGGGAGAGAGGAATTTCACAAGAGAAATGGAAGAGATTTGAGATGTGAATAAAGTCACTTATATGACATATAATTAAAAGGAGAGCTCAAGGAAGGAAAATGAAATAAATTTGGTGTTATGTAAATAATATGAGGAGGGAAAAAATTTAAAGAGTAGTTTTCACAAGAATATCCAAGTATTTTTTAAAGAACCAATAAAAATGACAAAATATTTGAAGAGCCCAAGCTTGGGTAAATCAAGATTGTAATGTGAATAAAGAGGAATCACCTTTTAGGATGGAAATATCTCATGTTTTAAAACTAATTTATGAATTTAGCCTATGTTAAAGTGTAAAGCTAAAGATAATTAAAACATTTAAATAGGCTTTCAAAATCAAAGAAATTTATTAAAAAGTACAAATATGTGCACTCAAGCAAGAAGTTAAAGAGGAACAATTGATTCATAATTTAGCCAAAACACATGAAGAATAAAATAAATAAAAAGATTATTTTAATATTATTATAAATTTATAAGCCATAAGGAATATTTTGTTATCATAAGTAAAATAAAAGGAAGAGATGGAAACCATGTGGAAAGAAGAGTTGTAAATAGAGGAGAGTTGCATAAGAAAGAATCCAACATCAATTAGATGGTGATTGATAGGAGACAAGAAGGATTTTGGTTGAGGAGGATAGATGGCAATAGTGGGTATCAACTAATAAGAGAACATAAGATGTAAAAAATATCATATTTTTGGTAGTGGTCAAATGAATGTGGATTTCATTCTATAAGATGATGGAGTAATAAGAAGATAAGCAGTTGGTGAAGGTAGAAAAACTATTCCCAAATGGCACATGAATAGAAGAGAATAATTTGGTATAAGAGGTTAGAATATGATTGGTCTAATACCAAAAAATAATAAAAAGAGTGAGCAAAGGTGAGCATAAGATATCATATTTAAAGTCAATATGACATTTTAAATAGAAGAAGAATCATAATAATCAGATGAGATATTTGGTGTGTTTGAAGGGAGTTCCATGGTCATCAATCTTAGTGACTAAAATATTGGTTTTATGACTTATTATATCCATGTGGGTAGGATATAAAATTTTAATTACTTTGGTTTTTTATATGGGATCATCTAAGGTGTACAAATAATCTTGCATCATGAAAAATAGGTAGATAGTTTTTCAAATTTTCAATAAGGAGTCTTAGGGTAGATTTCCTAGTTTATAGAGTCTTTGGGTTTAATAAAAGAGTTTGAGAAGTTACAATAATCTCTCAGAGGTCACATGATCAAGTGGTAATATTTTATATTTTAAAATCTAAGTTATATTATTCATGAGGCTAGAATATTCCTAAGCTCCTAATATTGTCTCAACATCCACTTAAATATTCACAATTCATAATGGACATATTATTTACCTAAGTCTCCATGTCCATGGGGGAATTTATTTTTCTATGTGTTCAAAGCCTTAGTGGTAGCCATTTACTATATTATTAATTTTTAAATTTCTCATGACTAAGTCTTAGCTGATGGATATCACCAAACTTGACAATTTATATATTGTATTTTGAAATGTAATGGGTCTACATCCATTCATTTTCACTTCTTGGAATTCTAGCATAAGATCAAAATTAAAATTGAATGTGGAGATCTTAGAATTATTACATAGGATGATAGGTTGGTAGGTGATGAAAAAGTTTAAATTTATTTTTGTGTTCATGGGTTTCATGGCTTCAAGCTCCTACCATGGGAGGTAAAGGTGATTGTGTTTGTCTTGAAGCTCTGGATTATAGCATATGTCACAATAACATCCTATGCAAGTTTAAATTGAAAATTGGGATAAATTTTACAAGTTAATTATAATTATAATAATTATTAATGGATAAATGGGTGTGGGTAGACATGTGAGTGGTCAAAAGTGGAATTGATAACTTAATAGGTCCATAGACACCTTAGAGATTATGGGAAATGGCTTAATATCCCATCCACCAAAAACCACAAAATCATGACACATGATAAAATAATGGTAAAAATGCTATTATAATTAAAATTCAATCACAAATTATTGGTTGTTAATTTTTAAATAGGGATTCATGCAATCCCATTTTTCATATTTAAACACCAATCAAGGCATGCAGGATCTCATTAAAAAGTTCTGAAATACATATTTCATTTATTGGTGACCATGTACATATTAACATAATCATGAATTTATTTTTTACTTTCATAATTCCATAACATTAGGGAAAATCAAGGAAAAATATTTCATGCAAGTTATTATTAGTATTTTTCTAAGTAGGATAAAAGGAACGTAGAGATCATAATTGGTAGAGATCATAATTATCAAAGATGAGGTACTAAGCCATAGTTTTATTAAGCTAAATTAACATATTTTGGAGACCTAAAGATCAAAATTAGAATTTAAAATCATAGGATAAATTCTATAGATCATATAGAGGTCTCTATTGGAATTTTAGAGTCTTAAACAATAACAAATATTTATTATAAAGCCCATAGAGACTCAATTTTATAAATAGATATAATGGTAGAGTACATATAAAAATCCATAAAAAGTGAATGTAGATGTCATAAAGTATTTTTTTCATTTAATAAATAATGAATTAATAAATAAAATCTATTTTTTCTATTGTGTGACTCTTATTTCATGGACAAGGGCATCCCTTAATTAAGAACTCCTATCAAGATTGCACTAGTTGGTATCATAGTAGGTTAAGGTTTAACTATTGAAAATAATTGTTTTCCACATGTTTTTAGGTATAAAAAAAGTGATGAAATACTAAAATAGATAATAGGTGTTGGGTATAAGGTTTCAAGAGATACCTTGCAATAATAATGAGTTTTTCAATTGAACAAGAGATGTTTGATAAGTTTTGAGACTTTTTTTAATCAATTGAAAGATTTGAAAAAGAAGCTTGGATTTTATGAAAGTAAGAAAAAAATCATAAAAATGAGAAAGAATTTTTTCAAATATGGAGAAAGAGAGAAATAATCTATTATTTAAGTCTGGTGTAGGTTCTCAAAAATAAGCATGCTTGTTAGTTGAGAGTTATGAAACACAAGATTGCATGTGAAAGAGGATAAGTTTGCTACAAATGTGTGAGAATTCCTAAAGGTGTGAAGAAATTTATTAAATAAATACCATTGTATGAGTCTAACATATGTTGTAAAATATAATCCTACTTTAATTAATCACTAGTTGTGAAAGTTAAGCCTTTTTGTGAAGAAAAGTGTTACATAAAAGAGGAAAAGTACCAAGAGTTTGTTGTATATTTTTCAAGATTTACACACATATATATTGTGCATGTTTAATTATTGGCATTTGATTTCCATTCTATATATGTTTTATTAGTCTTTTTTGTAACTTATGAAGATTTTTGGATTGTAAGGGATGCTCTTGAATTAAAAAGGTTATGAATAAAGAAATGGATTTATTAGATAAAAATATGACATGCGACTTGGTGATATTTCCTAGTAGTATAAATCATGTTATTTGAAAGGGTGTGTTAAATAAGTAGTAAAATTCAAAATTTAAAATGGATAAGTATAAATATTTCCTAGTATAAAAATTATTTTCTCATGTCAAGTGAATTGTTTTTTGTGATATTTTTTCTTGTTATTAAATTAACTTCTAATATATTTATTTTTCAAATGTTGTTTCTTTCAATATTGAAGTAGAATATATATGTGTATAAAATACATTATGGTGATATCTAAGAATAATATACATGGTAAAACTATAAAATGTCAAAGTTAAAGGTTACGACAACTTGGTACATATATTGAAGAAGTCACTTTGTGGCTTGAAGTAATTACCAAGGATGTGGAATTAGAAGTTTTATAGTTTTTTATTGGCACTTGGGTTTGTAAAAGGAAAATTTGATGATTGTGTTTATTTAAAAAAGGTTTTTGATAAAAAAATTTATCTTAGTTTATATGTGGTTGATAGTAAAAATAAATAATCATGAGTAAGGTCCTTTTGTCTTTAGCTACGCAAAATTGTTTTTTTGATGTTTCATATCTCACTATTATATTTATCTTTAGGAAAGAGATGATTGAATTGATTTAAGAATTTTGATATTAATTTTTGAATGAAAATTAAAAGGGATCAAATGAACTTAAAATTATTCTTGAATCAAAGGAATTATGTTGAGATTATATTGCATATGTTTAGAATGGAGGAATATAAACTTCTATGTACTTCCTTTCTAGTTGGTAAAAAATTATCTATTGAACAGTGTCTGAAGACACAAGAGGTGATTTAGGAAATATTTTATGTTTTTTATGAGATTTTTGTTTTAAAGTATGATTCAATTTATGGTATACAATGGACCATAAGTTATCCATGCAGTGGGAGATGTGAGTAGACACATGTCTAATCTATGAAATATACATTATATTATAATTAAGATGATCTTCATATATCCATGTGGCACTTTATGCTATGCAATATAATTAAAATTAAAACCTAAGTATAAAAAATTATTTATTTAAAATTATTTATTGATTCTACATAAGATGAATATTGCATTTGCCTAAGTCCTAAGGAATGAAGTTGGATAGTTACATAGCTTATGCTTAAATATTAGTTTTGTACAAAAATAAATGAGGATATGTTGTGAAAATAAAAGTGCAACATGTTTAGAAAATAATATGATGTATCATACTCAAACAAATCATATTGAAATATTATATGATTTTTTTAGAGACATGACTAAAGAAAAGAAAGTGATGTTGGAAAATTTTAATACTTTTGAGAATGTTATCGATTCATGATAAAGGTTAAAAGTAGTGACATTTTTTATTGGTGTAGAAGATAAATGTGAATGGATACCCTTATATATTGAAATTATGACCATTTATTCCTATATATAAATTTTCAAATAAGTGGGGAAATTTTGAAAATATGGTGTATGCTTTTCATGATTTACACTATAAAATTTACACTCATCTAGATTGTAGATGGGGGATGAGGGGAGCACCTTCTTGAGGGAATATGAAAATATCCTCAAGATATAGGTTATGGAGGGTTGTATATGGGTATTATGGGGGTACCTCATAATTTTTTTAGGATGTGATGGTTGTGTTTTGGATAGTTGTATCCCATTTTTCATATATCTAATGGTTTTAGTACACATTATATTATGATACCACTTGGACAATTTCTTATATATGTGCCTAAAATTAATATTACATGGGTTAGGGTAAATATAAAATTTGAATTAAATTATTAAACTTTAAATTGTTGATTTAATATAATAATGAAGAAGGCTTTTGTTCTTGGTTTTTTTTAAAGTATTTTCTGAGGTGAAAAGCTTGTGCATCATGTGTGTGTGTGTTGTCTTTTATTTTTTATATAGATTTATATTCCATTAAAATTTTTACTCTCATGTTAGTATATACCTTTATTTTCTCCTTATCTATTATTAATAAAGGTTTTAGTGGGTTTAACCCCTCTTTCTTAAAATTTTGCAAACAAGCCAGTAGGGTCAAGCTCATCCCAAGGTGAAAAATATGGGATTGAAGTTTGGGTTGTACAAAGGTTTTTAGGGTGGGGATGAGATTATAAGGGATGGATATATGTGTTTTTATGTTAATATATCTAATTTTATTTGAAACCTTTAGGATTTAAATTGGTAGGAGGCAGTGATCCCTTCTGTATACAAAACCACCATTACTTCTAAAATCCTATAAAACACTTTTAGAAATATGATTAGTAAAAAGTAGAGAAATTAAATAGAATATTTAATTGAATGTAAAATGTATGACAATTATAATAAAACTATGAATCAAATGTACAATTAAACATATGAGACAATCCCTTGAGGATCCATGGAATAAAATCTAAAGCTCTTACCAGATGACTAAGTCAGTGTTGGTAGTGGAGACCATGTCTGAATCTTTCCCCCCCCTCCATTTACACTCTCTTCCCTTTTTATTAAGTGTAAATGACCAAATTTTTGGTTTTTGAGGCCTTTAAAAATTTTCATAACTATTTATATTATCTCATTATGGAATTTTTGATTGGAGAACTAATACTGAAAGGATATAAAGATGGGAACTTAACCCTACACCTTTTAGAGAGAATTAACATTTTTCAAATGGGCCAAATTTTATAATTTATTTAAAAAATTATTATTTTATTCATGTGAGGTGTGATGTCATGTGTGTGGGATGTCACTTTAGTGACATATTAAATAAAGTGAATGTTATAACTTAAAAAACAATTTATTGGCACAATATGTAAAATCAACATTATAACTAACATGAGTATGTGGACATTAAAAAACTTAGTTGGATTGGTATTATGAATATTTTATTTGTGAACCTATTATATAACATTAAATTTAATATCCTTTAGGTTTGACTAGGTGATTATACTATATGACTTACATTCCTTACCTTGGTGTTATGTTTTCTTATCCTTCTATTTAAAAAAAAAACATTAATTTTTTAACTAATTTTTTTAGAATATTATGGGAAATATATTTTTTGAAATTTAGATAAAATAATAAATTTTTAATACATGTGTTAAATATGATGTGATCTAATGAATATTTTTTCTATTCCTAAATAGGAAGTAAAAAATAAGTATATGTAATAGTCATTCAAGTATATGCAATAGTAATGTTAGTAGCATGTTTAAGGTTGGCGAGAGGAGGCATTGATATTTGGATAAGGTAATGGGAGAAATATCCAAGTGAATTATCAAACACCATTAATTTATTACATTAATATACACTCATTGAAAAGGACAAAATGCCATAGTTGAAACTAATTGTAAATTCCTTACACATCAAAAAATATGCAAGAAAGAAGAAGGCTCATTTACACAACACATTAGTTAATTAAATGCAACACTTTTTTTCTATTATTTAATTTATGATGGTCAAGGATATGGAATATATTGTGGTAGATGATATGGAAGATATAGTTGATGATTTAAATTTAGAGGTTATGGAAAATGTTATGAAGGAGTCTATATAATATGTTTTAGTAGAGACTACAAAATATACTTCTTAAGTGGTTATCCTAAAGGATAAAATATACATTAAAAAAGATGTTCTGGTAGTGTAAAAACATAAGGAGTTATGAGAAGAGGTTTTTATTTAACTAGTTTTAGAGGTATGGTATCAACTTTTTATTGTGGTTTTCGCTAGTGTTTTCTTTGTGACTTTGGGAAAGTCTAAAATTTAAGTTTTGGTTGTAGTAATAGAGTTGGGTACATATTAGATTAGATATGGAGGTGTAGACCCTATTTATTAAATTATATATCACCTCAGTCTTGTATACTTGGTAAACTCCTACCTTGGTTATTCTTCCCAATTCTAGACCTTTCTTAGTTTTTAATTCTCACATCTACTCTATCTTGTGACCATTTGCCTATCTCTTGGTTTGACCAGTATTATGTTGATGACATAGACCTTATAACTTACCTATAATTCTTAAAACCTACTTATCTTCCACCTCTACAAGTTTTGGGTCTATACCTACTTTCATATTCCCTAGAAACTAACATTTTATATAGGCACCTTCATCAACACTAGTGTCCTACTCTGATGTAAGTGTCTAGTGCCCTAAAATCATCTAATTTTGAAATGAAACATTCCTTAATAGTTTAATTAAATTATTTAATGTATATTACTTATCCAAAGGGATTTATATAAATATAATATCATCCATCATTCATTCTTCACCTAGGAAAACATAACACAAACTAGGTCAACTTATCAAAAGCATTTAGTCAAGTGATAGATAAATAAAAGCTTACCTATTTTGTCATATTTTCACATTATACATAGGGAAAACACATACATATGTTTGAGGTACTAAAGGAGTAGCCTAAGGTCCTATTTTTACAAGTTACAAGCTAGGTCACTATTGTAATTTTTTTCACATATTACATGATTCACACATAAGCCAAGATGTAGGAGAGAACTACATCAATATAAGGACCTCTTTGGATTACTATATATGTAGGAAAAAATCACTAACAAATGTGTCTTTGGGGTTAACTTGATATCATTTGCCCACTAACCCATTTTTCCCCAAGGTCATTATGAAGATGAAGAACTAGGGTTTTATAATTTAATGAGGAGTGATTTTATGTGACCCATATCTAAATAAACCTAATAAAATGTTAATACAAAAATATAATCATGTAGGTGGTCATATCCTTTCTATTAGGTATTCTTTATAGGACACTTATGTTAGGTTCAGACAATAACATCTGCATAATTGTCTAAGGTTGACACTAGTGTTTAAAAGTCTAAAGGAACTTAATCTAAAATTTGGTGAATGTTCCAAAACCATATTCTAGTTTTATTTATACCTATTCCATATCTATAACTATTTCAACATTAGAACTAGCTAAGTACACTACTTTATAATTTCCATAACTAGCATAGTTGTACTTACTATTTTTAACCTATCTTAGTTTAATGAATTTAATATATGTTATATCTAAGTTTCATGTCTAATTGGCTTGATATAGAGATAATTTATCTCCCTTGTACCTTAGGATATCTCTATCCCATATAACCCTAATTTTGATATTTTTAGGGTTAAACATTTAGTGAAGTTGATTCATGTGAATGTAAACATTTTTGATTCTTAGGGTCTTCATTCATATAGGGTTTCAAATTATTGTAATTTTTCATTTCTTAATTATATTATTTTGTTTGAAACCTATGTGTATCCCTAGATTGGGAGGTATTCTTATTGAACACATTGAGCATCCTTTTGCTCTACCTAAAATATCTAAATCTATTAATGGATAGGATCTTATGGATTGTTATGATGCCTAAGTTGGGAATGAAAAACATATTGGTGAGGTTATCATAGAATAAAATTATGATAATGACAATGATGATAATATTTAACATGAACAAATAAACCATGAGAAAGTGCAAGAAACTACATTGTTTCATGTACCTATTCATCAAAACCCTAAATATCTTGATGAGATCCTCAAAACTATATTGGAAATAAAAAATTTAAAATATATAGTTGAAACATCCTTCCCCTTAAACACATTACACTTAATACTTGTAATGGGGGAATGAGTTGTGTGTTTAAGACCTTTATTTCCTAAAAACCAAAAGACTATTACTATAGATACCATGGAATTACCAAGTCTTTTGAAAATAAATACTAATTTCAATACCTATTACTAATCAGACCATGATTACATCCACTTTGGTGATTACTCAACTTGATAATATAAATCCCAATGGATAAAAAATTCAAACACAATTTTAAGTTATAAATACCTTGGAGGATAAGGTTATAAACATTGAACAAAAAAATTTAAAATATCCTCATGTTATTGATTCCCAAGATGTGTTGCATAAACCTCTTACATTTAAGATATATTTACACCCTTTGGTAACTAGTTTTGATGTACCTAAATTTCAATTTTATGATGTCAAGGGTGATCATGAATAACACCTTCTATCCTTTTACATGATATGCCTTGACTATGCCTCTAATGATAAAAATTTGACCAAATTATTTTTCAGAATCCTTAAGGACTATGCTTTGAGGTTGTTCTATGATTTACCTCTCTAATATGTGAAAGCATTCAAACATGTTGTAGATTAGTTTTTGGCACACTTTTCCATTAGTATTTCTAAAAATATTTCCTATGCTCAAATTTCCAAAATCAAACAAGGAAAAAATGAACCTATTAGTGAATATGTCTTGAGATATAAGATATTGTTGGCTAAATTGACCTATCTTATGGTATTTAAAGAGTTTCAAGACATATTCAATCAAAACTTTCTTGATCCTTTACATGAATCCATTATTTTCAATAATTTTAATATTTTGATTACTTATGCCATATTATACATGACTATGAAATGAATCTTATTTCATTAAATGATCTCATTTATGTATCAAACACACCAATTACATTAACATATAATACCAAGTTTACAATCAAACTAAATTATAAGGTAAAAGCTCCAAAGCCTAAAAAGGAAGTAACAACCATGGTTAATACAATGTCACAAAAATTAAATTAGCTTATCTTATTTAATTCACCAGGGAGAAAGTTCTTAAATTTACCTAAGCATTCTAATTCAATCCTCTTATGGTTAAATAGTGTCAATATATATGTCTCCCTCATCCTATAGAGGTTGATATGAATAGACCTATACCTAAAGGATATGATGTGAATTTTTATTTTGATTATCACCAAGGATGAATATATTATATGAATAGATATGTTACCTTGAAGCATAAGATCCAATACCTTATTATTGACCAAAATATTTCATTTGATGATCTTCCCAAGGAATTAGGTACATAACTTAGTGATCAATAAAAACATATTAACAATCCTTTTCAAGACCATTCTAAGAAGGTATCAAAAGTGAAAATGGCATATAATGTACATACTCCTCCATCACATTATGGGTACCCATTAGATGGGATTATTGGTAATTACATGTTCCATACACATCCTATAGTTTAAGGACCCTCTATTTATTTTTATGAGGGTGATATTAAGGATGATGAATTTGATCTTCATTCTTCATTTATTTGAGTGTACCTTGATAAACACCCTATACATAGTGCTATGATTGATAATGGTTCCAGTGATAAATTTTACACCATGACATTACATACACTTGGGTTATAATCATCATGATTTTAATCCTTCTAATATAGCAATTAGAGAATTTGATGGGACCTCCCATAAGTTTATTAATGATATTGACTTACCTTTGTAGGTTAATCCCACACATGTGTTTACTACAATTTGAGTTATACCTTCCACAATCATATTTTTATGTTATTGGCAAGACTTTATATCTATGCGCTTTGAGTAATACCTTATTTAGTGCATAGGTGTGTAAAATAGATTTATGCTAGATGGGTAATTATAGTTTCCAAATTACATTTAAGCATCCTCTTGAACAAGAGAAACTTATACTTAGATAGTTAATTACCAAGCCTACTAAGGATAATTCACCTTAAAAAAGTAAGTAACAAGAATCTTCTTTACTAGGTACCAGTGTATTGAATAAACACCATCAACTTCTAAGCCTTTGTTAATATTGAATATGGATTCATCACACCTCAAAAATAAATATATATGGTTCACATGGAGTCTAAAACACTCTCTAATATATATTTCATCTTGAAACATAAAAATAATATTAATTACAACTCAAATATTCTTCTTTTGTCACTTATAGAATATGGTCAAACACATAGTCAACTTTAGAGCTCAATATATGCAATTTTATGAACATTCAAATATTATAAGTAATGTCTCAATGTGTGCCTTAAATTAATATTCAAATTTTATTTTTACACCATCAATAAATTCATCCTATATCAAAAGATAAAATCAAAATACTGAGCATTAGTTTATCTTTTTACTAATTCAAATGCCAACAGTCATTGGTTAATCCAAAATCATCTATAGATACGTGTCTTCATCTCATATCCTCACATATATTTAAAAAATATGCTCTAACAATCTCATTGAGAGTATCCTATTATTTAAGTTACATTGATCACTATTTATCTTAGATCCTCACTTCTGAGATCAAGCCACTTGGTAGCCAATCATGCCCTCTGCATACCCTACATACAATATTCAATGAACTTCTACCACTTAGTATCCATGAATGCCTTCTAAGCATCCTTTAACATATTAAATTAATACACACCAATGGATCCTATTTTATAATATCATTTTCTCTATTAGATCCTTATTTTGTTAGATTAACTACTTAAAATCTATAAATGTGACACTTGGCACCCTCACATGCCTTCTAAGCACATTCTTGTCTATCTTCATTCTTACACAACTTGAAGTCCCATGTGTCATTGATATTATATCAAATCATAGTGATTTAGAAACATGTTACTACTACATGTAATATTAGGAAACTTTGACATATTGTCTTCACACATGTCATTAGTTCACAATCTAGATGATGAACACTCACTGTTAGATCTATCTTGACTAGTTGACCCCAAATTTCAACGTAGTTAAACTTGATGATCATCGGCACATCATAGTGTGTAGGATTAAATTTTAAGGTTTATAAATTGATATATAAAACACTTCAAGATTCCAAATATCTAGGGTACCTTCTTGGCACTATAGATAAAATCTCCATGAAAACCTTTTACCATTATTGGCTTTTTGAGTACCTACACTAGATGCACAAACTTGTTGGTTCATTCATATCTACATGATGTGAAGTGATGGTATATATTCTATTAAGATATAAGATGCATGTTTCACTTTCCAAATGATCAAATTACACACCAGAACTTCACCAAGATATCTATGGATGCCTCACAACCTCTTCTTTATCATTACTAATCTGCACATATGCCATATACTATACAATCTATAAAAAACAACTTCTTTATAACTCATGCACTAGTACATCATTCTCTCTTTAACATCAATGATAACCTAAGACATTAAATGACCATGTTAAACAGTATCAATCATCTCACTTAACCTTATCTATCAAGATGAATACTTGAACCTAGATCTTCATATGACTACTCTGATGAGTTCCTTTCACTTCCAAAAGCACTCTAATAAATCATAACACCATATATGTTCTCTATAACATGATCATACCATCAATAACATACATCATCTACCTATCCAATTCAAAAATAGAATAACTATGTAAGAAAACTAAATCATATTGAATCACACTTTTTCATTATCATTCTAGCACACAAGACACCTCATCAACATTCTTCATCACCTTAGAGAAATCATTGAAAAACATCCAAAAATATCCCCCTTTTTCATTTCTTTCAAACACCAATACAAAGCTTATGCATAGACTCTATCTCTCTCTTCAAGCACTTTCTCCCCCTTTGACATATTGTCAAAGTGGGATCAACTTTTGATCCTACAGACCTAAAAATACGTCAAGCACTAAATAATAGGAAAGGACCACCTATGAGAGATGATAAAAACTCCCCCTAACATTGTGCATACCTCTTCTTACCTTGAGATTTTCAAACATGATCCATTACTAAACTCTTCTTTGATCATGCATAGTTTCTATGAAAATAAAACATACATGAACATTAGAAACTACATGAACTTACCTTGAAAACATTAAGATGGACTCCCCCAAAGTCACCTAAACATAGGTACCCTTTTTAGCATTTCCAAACCATTTCCAAAAATGATGAATCGACATAATTGACTTCATACCTTCTCTCTCAAATTTTAATACATAGTCCTCTAATCCTAGGACTTTACCATTTACAAATCTCCCCCTTTATTTATGCATGAGGATTCAATATATTGTAAAAAAACACATGACTTGATTTGATCAAGTCATCATACAAATACACTTGAAATCAAAATATTATTAGACATATTCATATTTCCACCATGACTAAGGCATCTCACATATGTTCCCCCTCACATCATGCACATATCTCTAAGCCTTTCAAACTATCTAAGTTATCCCTCCTAAATCCACACTCCACCTACATCATGATATCTTCAAAAAGACTTCTTAATGAACTAGATCTATTATAAAATCTTCAACATTTTCCATACTCAATCAATATCTTTATGAAACCACCAATAAATCTCATATCTTCATTAGATAAACTTAAACAACTAAAGAAGACATGAATAACTCTCACATGGATCTCAAAATAATTACTCTTTATCTTATATAATCCATCATAGTTTATAACCTTTTCAAATCACTCTCATGGAACTATCTCCTCTTAAAAACACTTTATATACAATAGAAAATCTTGACAACTTATCATCCTTGATCAAACACCTAGAAAATTGCATTCCCTACTTGTAGACCTTGCATACATAGCTTCATTCTTCACCATATTGACCAAATGGACCATTCATCAAAGATTGACCAAAAATTTGACTTTAGGATCATTGTCCCTAAATATATCTTTTAATTCATTCCATCATAACACTTTGGAGTATTTACATAAAACACATTGCTCCCTCTTAACCATGCATATCTTCTTATGACCTTTCTTGTCCTGTAATATTAGTCAAAACTCAACTAGCATCCATTATGATTTTTTTTACTGATAAGTATCTCCTTGAAGCCTAAAGATAGATACCCCTTTGACATAGTGAGATTAAAAGTCACAAAACTCATGAGACTCCCATATCTCCATACTTTCATTTGACTTGTAGTCTTATCTCATCACCAAATTGACTTTAAATGGATCCTTGACTTCATTCTTTGTTTTAGACTTGTCAAAAAACATAGAAAACATAAACTCAACTTTCCTTCATGTTTATCATGTCAAACAAATCATCTTTGGTCTTAGTATAATCTCTCCTAATAGGATTAGGTTTTCACAACCATTTGTGGCATATTATTTGCACACTATGATCTCCATAAACCTTATTTTGCTTTGAGAACTCATTCAGCCTATTCTTGTAATAACTAGCAATGTGACCAACTCTATGACATCTACAATAAATAATATCATTCATACCTTTTTCTTGATGATGATTATGATCTTTCTTTGACTAATTTATTTTCCTCTTGCATTTTCTATCAGTGTGTCCAAATTGATTCCATGCATAACAATGACTCTATGATGAATATCACATTGCATTGATGTCTCTAGCTTGTCTTCTTTCTTGCACTCTAGGAGTTTGATTGAACTTATCTTGACCTGATGGTATTTATTTAAAAAACATATCAATGTGACCAAATCATTGACAACTATAGAAAACAATGTCTTCCATGCCTTATTTTTGAATATGGTAGTGATCTCCCTCTGATTGATTGATTCTTATTACATAGTCCTTTGCCCTACAACCAAAAAAATGATAAACAAAATAATGGCTCATAAAATATTTATCATACTTTGAAGCATTTAGTTATCTGATTAGCTTCTTCATTTTGACTTTGACCTAATTTGAGTTGTCTTTAATTCTACCATCCTCTTTGCCTTGTTCTGATCTCTTTTATTTTTCTTCAATCTTGCTTATCTTGATTATGACCTTTTCATGTTCATCCTTTAGGGAAACAATATTAGCCTTTAATTGAACACATTCATATTCTTTAGCTCTCACATTTGAACTTATAGCCTTTAATTGAATTATGAAATATTTGATGGTTTTCTTATCCTCATAAGCTTCTTTGGTCATGTCATCCTTCAATCTAAATGATTTCTCTTCCATAGACTTGATTAGTTCTTGATTCTCCTTTTCCTCTCTTATGGACATACCTAACAAACTCCCCTCAAGAGACCTAACTTGTGTTTCAAGACCTTTGATCATATTCCTCATTTTATGATTCCTCTTCTTTTACTCCTTCATTTCACCAAGTGCACTAATGAGCTCAGATTCTAGGTCAACTTCTTATTCCTTGTTATCATAGAACTTTTTTTCTTCTCTATTATTATGGCAAACTTCTTCATCAAATATGATGATATTTTCTTTTGAATAACTTTCCTTTTTACCCATATTTTACTTTGGATTACCTTCAAGTGGTTAAAATTACTTAGATTATTCTACTATGATACTAATTTTTGGAGTTACGATCACTAGGGGGATGAATTAGTGATGCAAGATAATTCAATTCAATTCCCATTTCTTAAACATTCAACACATACAATCATGATGCATATAAATTAACTATTGTAATGAATTTATAAATATCAAGAACATAACACATGATATATGTGGAAAACCCTCTTGGGAGATAAAACCCACTGAACCCTATAATATGAACTATAGTCCTAAAATAACAAGATCCAACATTTATACCAACACCAACTAATTAAGGAACACCCATCCCTTAATTTAGTGAGACACCCATCCCACAAAGAGGAACCAATCCCCTAGGGAACCAAGCACCCACTCAACTACCTTGATCTAATCACCACCTCTAATCCAATGTCTTCTACAACTTATGATGGAATTATCTTTCTTAAACTCTTATTCACCCTTCAATCTTTCTCAAACAACCTCTAGTGCGTACTCTCTCAATCTACCTCTTCTAGGCTCATTAGGTCCAATGACCTGTGTGTCCTCCTACATCAACTTGATCAAATAAACATTAATGATCCTATTTTGTATTTTATGGTACTAAATTAAATATACCTTCTTTTTCAATGTTTCTCTCCTTTTCTTATCATAACTCTCTCTCAATTCTAGCATTAAGAGGCTAATTATGCCTAATATTTATACCATACACTCATTTAACCCATATTGGTCAGCTAAAATGATTAATAAACTTGTTATACCTTTTAAATAGTTATTCATACATTTTAAATGTAAGAAAATTCCTCTCCATAGGTCAGCCATAGTCCTTAAGACTCAAATTCTCCATTAGGCCTTAATGAGACCCAAAAGAAATAGGTGTTCATACTCACATGTTACATATGAGACTACTTATACCACCTTCATACTTTACCAATGATTAAAACACATCAAAAATATCTCCAATATACCCTTTATAACTCTCATATGTTTTCATTTGACCAACTCAACACTTGAACCTATGAATTAGGTCTCATCTCTCTTTATGCCTTCAAATAGAAAAAACGTAGTCTCAAAATTCTAAAGTAATTACTCAAATATTTAACATATACATATGATTATATCACATGGGTGAACCCTTAAATAACTTTTAAACACCTCTATGTGATTTATACACTTCAACACATTCTCTAATAACTAAAAACAACTCTCTCAAAATGACCACTCAAGCTAGTCACACACAGTCAAAATACAACTATACTATTTTGACTCTCCATAACTGATTAGGGAAAAATAATGGAAAAAAATACCTTATAATAAATATTTGAGACTAATATAACATCTCCATACACATTTTATTACTCAAATCTAAATAAAACATCTTCAACTTACCTATGCAAGATGGTCACTCAAACTACTAGTGTATTCAATAAACATAGTCATCTTCCAAGCCTTTGTTCATACTAAATATGGATTGATCAAAACTAAAAAATACATAAATATGGTCCTCATATAGTATATAACACTATATAATATATATTTTGTCTTGAAACTTCAAAATATTATCAATAATAACTCAAATATCCTTCTTTGGTCACTTATAGAAAATGGTCAAACACATAGTCAACTTTGGAGCTCAGTATTTACAACTATAAGAATATTAAAATATTATAACCAATGTTTGTAGATGTGCCTTGAATTATTATTCAACTTTTCCTTTTACAACATCAATAAAAATTTTCTAAATAAAAATATATAAGCAAAATACTAAGCACTGGTTTATCTTTTTGCTAATTCAAATGCCAACGGTCACTGGTTAATGCAAAATCATCTGCTAACACATGTATTCATCTTGTGTCCTCACATAGATTGAAAAAATACACTCCATCTATCTCCTTGAGAGTATCTTGGTATTTACCTTTCATTGATCACCATTGATCTTAGATCCTTTCTTTTGAGATCAATCCACTTAGTAGCCCCACGTGTCCTCTACGTACCCTATAACAAGTCTTCAATGAAGTTCCACCACTAGATATCCCTGCATGCCTTCTAAGAATATTTTAAAATATTAAATTAATATGAAACATTGGATAACTATTTGAAAAGATTATGTGCTTCATTATATCCTTATTCAGTTAGATTAATTTCTCAAACTCCATGAATGTGAAACTTGGCACCTTCATATGCCTTCTAAGCACATTACTATTTGTCCCCATTTTTTCACCACTTGGCAGTCCCATGTTTCATTGATATTATATCAAATCATAATGATTGAGACACATATTACTAGTTCATATAATATTTGGAACCTTTAACATATTGACTTCACTTGCCCCATTAGATCATAATTTAGATGATGAACGTTCACCGTTAGATCTATCTTGACTAGTTGACCCTAGATTTCAATGCAATTAAACTTGATGGTCTCTATCACATCATATTCTACAAGATCAACTTTGAAGGTTTATAACTTGAAATAGAAAACACTTCAAGAGTCCAAATATTTAGGGTGCCTCCTTGACACTAAGACAACATCTCCATGAAAACCTTTGACCACTACTGACTTTCTAAGTACCTGCACTAAATACACAAAATTGTTGATTCATTCATATCTTCATGATGTGTAGTGATGGTTTGGCTTATTTTAAGTTATAATATGCATATTTATCTTTCTAAATGATCAAATAACAGACTAAAACTTTACTAATATATTTATATATGCTTCATAACCTCTTATTTATCCTTATTGATTTGTACATATGCCATATACTCTCCAATATATCAAACACAATTTCTTTGTCATTAATGCACTAGTACCTCATGCTCAATTTGATATTAATGACAACCTAAACATCAATTGACCATTCTTAACAATATCAATTTGCTCACTCATCCTTATCTGTCAATATGAGTAATTGAACTTAGACCTTCATTTGACTACTCTAATTAATTCCTCTCACTTATAAAGGCACTCATAATACCCCATAGGGTCTCTAAAACATTATCATACCATAGATAACATCCACCATCTACCTATCCAATTCAAACACTGAAGAACTATGCAAGAACACTAAACCACATTGAAGCACATTTTTTCATTTTCATTCTAGCACACATGACACCTCATCAACATCCTTGGTCACCTTGGAGACATCACTGAAAAACCTTGAACAAGAATTACATCATATACATACAATGGATTTCATGGAATCCTCATCTACTATGTACCATGTTTAGATATCTAGAGCCCTCACACATGTTCTTATTACTACTATTTAAAGAAACCATAAATCACGCAATGATGGGTTTCAAAAACCCCTACTCCTATTACTCTT